>JARTUT010000986.1:0-69632 GCA_030674115.1 Micraspis discolor
ACAATTCTTGCTTAAAAACTCACATTCGTAGTACATATGTTAAAAGAACAAAAGTTCATGTGCCTCTTTGAGATCAACCAAGGTTAAAATGAATGTAAGTTTTCTTCAATATATCACGCTAGTGAGTATTCACTCAATAATTGCTTGAATTATTTTGAAGTGAATGTGATTGGCTAACGAGACTAAACTCAACCAAAAGTAGGAACACGTGTTGTATTCGTTTTCATTGCGTTAAGCAAAATTTTGTGCAGTTTTCTAATGGTTTGAAATAATTTTGAAAAATTGAAATATTCTCTTTTGTTCAGCATGCAACAGTGTTTCTAGAACGAGAAAATGTATGTATCAATCAAATATTTCAATCAAAGTGTATTAAGTACTGTTAGATCGTATTTGTTTCATTCGGAATTTAATTCATCATCATTTAATTTTTGGCACTTTTTTGTTTACGATGGGGTATGTTTTGAATTGCTTACCTCACGGCGCTGATGCGCGGTGGGCGAGCGCGTGAACTAAAATCAATCGATATACAATCTCCAAAGTAAATGAAAAAGAACGATATTTGAATCAAAATCTATTAAACTTTGATGAACGTTTTATTTATCACCTGATTGTTTTTGCCAAAGGCAAATAGTGAACATTGAACTGGAGAAACTTTAGTGATATTTTGACCCGCTTTGCTGTCCAGAAAACGTTATCCCTGTAACCTCTTCCCTTAAAACCCGTCATCTCTGGTGTAGTGCAAACTAAGATCCATCTAGAGCCCCTTTGGATAAGTGAATTATTCATTATACTATTCAAGGGTTTCTTTGTTCGGCGTCGCATAAAATTTTCACCTGAAATCGATCACCTATTATTCATTGGCGGCTGATTAACTAATGAAGTCATTTTAAAACTATTACTAAACACAACTTGTGTTTAGCGTTAACTCTATTTTCAACTTCGAATGTTCAGTGATAATGAAGTATGTATCGACTTTTTTCAAGAAACTATTTTATATATTTTGAGTAATACTATTTTCTCTATATCCACTAACTTTTGTTGATAAATAATTTTGTCGGCGAAAGTCAGTTTATCGTTTTGCATATGGGAGAGAAACCGTAAAAATAATTGCAAATAAGTTTATTTTCGAGAAAAATATAACATCAATAATTTCTTGTGGCCTCACATTTTATGTTCAATCGTTTACCCCCCACCTCCCCCACTCCTTCTCAACACACATGCGGCATCGCTTAGTTGCCAGTACATAAAATTTACGATACAGTTTATGTACCTTTTGTCTGGTGGGAACTTGCTCATTTAAAAGCTCTGTCAGAAATTCGTCAGAAACTTCAGCATGATCTCTGTCAAATTCTAGGGAAGAAGTGAGCAAACAAACACGTTCTTCTTTCGTGTACTCAACAGACATGGCAACGAAAGCACTGTAAACGAACACAACGACACTACTACACGCGAACAACTCAACTCGCTACGTTTCAGCTGCCTCCTTCGGCCCTGGCCGAGAATACGCGCATGCGTGAATATTAGACAGTATTAACTTACTTCTGCAGCAGTCTGTATATCATTTGGGACCTCTAAAATGAATTTCTGAACTTGTTCCTGGGTTGAAAATTTGGATTTTTTCGGTTTTCATCCTGTAGCTTGACATTTCAAAAATGCTCTCAGTTTTTAGTAGTGGGCAATATTAATATCATTTTTAACAGAAAAAGTTGATCGAAGTATAAAAATTTTTTTTGCCAATTCAGCAGCATAAGCCATCAGTACATTCTCACAAAAAAGACTCAAGTTTATGCTTCACTGTGGATTTCGTCGAAAGTAAATAAATAAGTAAATGAATCTTAATTGACAATATATAGAATAAGTCAGTGCCACAGAATGCTAAAAAAATATGAGAAAAACACTGATGAGAATAATGTGAAAAGGTTATTGAGCAAATTCAGCAGAAAGGTACTCACTAACATTCATCGATCATATTCTGCAATTCCAGAGATTATAAAATTCTATGCCGTCATATGACGGAGCACCCTCAGACTTTGGTGAGTGGTATTGTAATACATAATAGCTTTCCACACCGGGTATCACAATTGTGAAAATCAGAAATTTTTTTCAAGAAATGTATATATGTATATGAGGTTGACAATCTTTTCTGGCACAGAAATGCCCTATCATAATCAATCGACAACCCCACAGAACCACATTCAAATAAAGGAGACGGTACACCATATCTTAATAAATCCCAATTAAAGCATCTGCTGGGAGTACCCTCCTAAGCTTACACTGAGCATAATATGCATTATTCAATTCACAACACACGTGATCAACATGATCCACCCATCTCAGATTTTGATCAACATATATCCCACAAAAAATCTGACAAAGCTTGAGGAGTCTGAACATATTTTGGCGTGATGAATAACGAATGAGTTTGTCATTGAACTGGACAATCTGGGTTTTTGCTAGATCCACAACTAAAGCGTTACGGTGACACCAGTCAATAAAAAACACTGAAGTAATGACTCGCAAAGAGACTTCAATTCCTGCTAGCTATTAGCTCTTACAGGAATAGATTTATCATCAGCAGTTGGTGGCTTCTACTAGTTCAGGAGGCGTGCAAGCTAGAAAATAATTACTCTGAATGTTCATGTATACTATTGTTTTTAATTCCTTATAAAATACATGCTATTACTGCGCTGATTATGTAAAATATTATTATTTGTGAATACTCTTGTTGCGTTGAAATATATGTAAATATTCTCTTCTATCAATAAAATGAAATAAAACCCACGCAGGAACTGGCGAGGGACAACTATCAGTCACAAATCCAGCAACGGATCCCTTAAACGGTTTACGAAGAGAAAAAGCATGCATTTCCTCTCTAAAATGAAAACACATCAATCCTCTTGCAAAATTCAGCAAAATGCCATTTCAACTTACAGGTTCTTCTCTTGCTTTCCGTCATAGAATCATATATATTTTATAGTCCATATCCTTTTTATGCCAGCACTAGTGAACGCATAACAAACTGAAATCTGGATACGCCCAAGTTGATGCGATTTCTTGACCAGTTTCGAATGCTTGGAAAAAATTTATAGCCAAAGCCATTTCCCCAGAGTGAATTTCGATTTGAATGGATTGCCATGGTAGACTTCTGGAGGTTATGCAACGTTGGAGACATTAATAACTGTAGTAAAACTTTTTCCATTCGGTATCTTCCGAATTTCTGGTGCAATCTCATAGGTAGCTCTGTAGTTCTACGTCAAAAAGGGTAATTGAACTAATTTGATTGAGCAGAGGGATAACTAGTTCACTTAATCCAGTCATTTTAGGCATTTTAAATACCAAGCTGGGGAAAAATTCTTAGTGGGCTGAATTTTTGCATAAACCTTGATCACGGTGATATAATGAAGATATGAATATCGTGCCGGCTAAAATAGTTACAAATATCAAAAGGTCACGAAAATCAGTTTTTTCAAATATTTCGCAACCTATTGCTCAGAAGTTATTATAAAAATTGGTTCTCATGGAACTATTTGTAAAAAATGTCTTATGAAGAGCTGAGAAAGCGGCCAGAATGCACTCACACCCGGTATTGTATACCATGGCGTATACTTTAATGTTTTTCATTAATTTCTTGTAATATGTTTTCATCTTAAGCACTTTCATCTTTTGTTTGGACGTTTTAATCGATTTAATCAATTGTACAGAAATATTCCAACAAGAAAATTGCTCTCGTCATTGTCAATGCTGGAATACAATTTCTACTAGCAATATACGGTGCTCCAAAATCAGAACATTCGATAAATAATTACAGATACTGCAGCTTTCTAAGCTTACAAGACAAAGTAGAGCTGTAAAATTTCCTTCATTACCACTTATCTCTTCAGCAGCTCAACAACATATTTATCGAGTGTATTACCAAATACAAACCTGGCAAGGAAAAGGCATCGATCCGCAACAGTGGGGTTGGGAGTTGAAGAATAATATACAACAGCTATATGACACTGTGTGGAAAGATGGATTAATTTTCATACTCTAAGTGTGGGAAAATAGTAAGATTATTAAAAAATGTGTTATCTGGTAGAAGGTTTAATGTTTTTGATGACAGTAAGAGTAGCAATTTCAAAACATTGAAAAACAATCTTCCACAAGGATCACTTCTAGCTCCTCTACTTTTCAATTTACATCTCAGTGATTTACCCACGACATCATCTCAGAAATTTGTTTATGCTGATGACATTGCTATTGCTTACCAGCATTCGGATTTCTATACTCTGGAAAACATACTGTCATCTGATTTGGAAATTTTAAAGAATTATTTTATTGAATGTCGATTATGTCCAAATCCCAACAAAACAGGGGTATCTTGTTTCCATCTGAATAATCATCAAAAATATAGGAAATTAGCTGTAACTTTCAATGATTCTCCTATTGAACATAATTTCTATCCAAAATACTTAGGAGTTAAATTAGAAGATTGAAGTAAACCATTATGGCATAATACGTTCTTTAATATGCACATAAGCGATAAAGAATTATGGAAGACTGAGTAGAACTCTTACGAAATGTTCAATAAGTATCTCGTTTCTGATCCTTCTGATAAAATTCCTGGTTTTGATCTTCCAAGGAAAACTTGGACAGTTCTTAATCGTTTGAGAACAGTTCATGGTTGTACCAATAGCATGCTGTTCAGATGGTACTCAGGTCACACTTAGAGATTCACGACTTGACTTGATATTCAAGCTACTTGACTTGACTTGACTTGAAATCAAGTCAAGTTCGAGATCAAGTAGTAGTTTTTCAATGTCAAGTCAAGTCGAGTATTATTCATCAAGTACTCGAAAAACCAATTACTTCTACCAAACTACTTGATCTTTAATTAGAAATTTTTATTTCAGTCTACACATGCTACTACATATGAGAATCAAAAATATCAACTATTTCAAAATGGAAACACAAATTTTATCGCTATAATACATAAAAGAAATATAAATAATAATTTCTCAATTATGAGAATTGTCTAAGCACTGTTTGACCACCTCATTTTCCATCCAGGATCTATGACACATAAGGCATCTTATAAAATTGTCGCCTAATCTATTCCTAGTTTTTGTAACTGTCAGTGCTGCTCTGGAAAACTGCCTTTCAACAGGAGCTGAAGATGCTGGCGTTGATAAGAAATCTTTGGCCATTATGGCCAAGTTTGGAAAAACGTTTTCGTGCCTCTTCCACCATTCTAAAATATCTTCAGAACTGTCAGCACGTGGTTCCGAAAGGAATTTGTCTATTTCGTAACGCCAAGCCAATTCATTTGCTCGATTCATTGGAGATTTCTTGAATAAGCTTAGGAGATCGATGTCGAACTCATCATTTGAAGATGAAGGTAAAGATGATGGTGTTGTGCTCTATAGACCTGGCTGAAAATATTTTGTTTCAAAAATTGTTTCAAAGTGTCTAACTGCTTCCTTCTCCAAGTCTTTTCCCCATATTTATACCAATTATCACCATCGGAAGTGTGCAATATGCTTCACCTTCTAATGTTTTGGAAATCGTCTTGAAACTGTTCAGATATTTACAAACTCGATCTATGATCGACCACTCCGTGTCTGTAGGCTTCAAAGTTTTCATATTTTCTGTGTTATCACAAGAATGTTTAACGACTTTTTCATATTGAGGCCCCACCGCAGCATATCCAAAGTTGAATTCAATTTTGTTATGACATCTAATTTTGGCAAAGCCATATTTAAATTCATAGTAATGCAAAATTTTCGAAATCTTTACGGAGATTTTCAGAATTTTTTAACTTCTTGCCGAGGCAATGAATTTTTTTTATTGGCGATAGCGAATTTACATCTTCAGATATTTCACCACTGTCTACATCCGAGAGGGTATCATCTGTAGCTTGAAGCTCAGAATTCAAATCAAGTATTTTTATAAAATCTCTTGCCCCCATATTTAAAATGTGAGCAAAACATACGAAATGACTATTTTTAAGGTCAATCTCGAAAATGAAATCTGTCAGCTCATTCATAAACATTTTCATTGCCAAAGAATTCATTTTATTTCTACCAGGCAAAATTACTTTAGGATTTAAGTATCTATAAACTTGTGAACTTATTTCGTCCTCGAAAAACTTGAACGGTAGGTACTTTTTCACCAGATATTCCACAAGTAGCTTCTTAAACATTTCTTGTTGGAAATCCTGAAAATGTAGAACAATTTTAATTAACATCTGATTATAAAAAGACAGACTTTACAAAATAATGCAAATTTCATAGTACTTCTTTTTAATTTTCGGAATAGGGATATAGTACATTATATTAAATTTTGTTTCAGAATATCTCGAAATATACACGTCATTCCATTTACAGAAATTATACATTTAACAGTTACTTACTCTTTCATTTGTATTACTGCCACTACTACTAAGCCAGCTTAAAATTGTACTCCTTATTAGCATTAGTGCTTTCAGAGGAATTTGCATGAGAAGTCGAATGTTCTACTATTCCAAATACTTGTTCATAGATTTTAGTATGCTTGGATTGCAAATACCTTTTTATTGCAGACGTTCCACAATTTTTCATTTTTAGTACTGTGGGTTTCGTTGTGCAAAAGCGTGCATGTCCCTTGCTTATCAGTCTTTTTCGAACTCTTCGGATCTTGTTCAACTGTGAAATAATCTGTGATTTTTTCTTTCCATTGCTCTTAGATTTTTGTGTGCTGGCTCTTGTATAAGATCACGATCTCCGGATTGAGTATTTTCCTCAAACACATATTCTGACCCGTTGGTTTCTAATTCCATCATTTCCGATGAAATAATCATATTTTGTACAGGTTGAAACACTCAATTATTTGACGTAACGACTCACACACTTGGACAAAAATACCTCTCTATTCACCTAGATAAAATTAAGAAGACTGCGCGATCGCTTCATTCAGCACGGACCTGGGAAACCCCCTAAATTTGTTTAAACACGCTTGAACTTGCAGAAATATACGTAGCACGACTCGTACGTATCATGATCAAGTAATACCAAGTCAAGTAATAAATATCTCAAATCAAGTCAAGTCAAGAGTCAAGTATGTATTCGTTACAAGCTTGACTTTCAAGTCAAGTTCTTCTTAAAAAAATCAAGCTACTTGACTTGATGAATCCCTGGTTACACTATAAGTTGTGACCAAGAATTGTTTCAATTACTGTTAATCAAATATGAATGCCTGATGAGACAAGAGTGTTATAAATAAAGGTCGAAACACATGTGTCGTATTCCATTCAATTTTTTATTAAATTTTTCTGTGGTATTTTTAAATTGTTTGATGTTGTTATAAGAATGTAAAATTCTTTTTTATTCATGAAAGAAAAGAGTGTTTTATAAAACAAAAAAAGGGATCACTGATACTTTAATCGAATAGTACAAAACTATAATTGCCATTGTTAGATTATTTTTGATTTACTCACACTTTCAAGAATAGACTTGTTCCATCCAATAACTTGAATGTAACATTTTTTATCATAGCAAACTCACCAGACCTTTACAATGGTAAAACAAAACGGGCAACGTGCGATAAAACCCAGTTCAATTGTGATTCATATAGACAATTTTTATTGGCGGACAGTTATGGATGCCCTGAACCTCATACAGTGCTAGATGAAATTCGAAACTTGTTTATTCCCGAACGCAAAGGCTGCATTAGTTGGATTATTTCTATTCAAAGGATTGAATAACTGCGCTGGGAAACTGCAGCTCTCAATCCCAATATTTTAATGAAAGATTCGATAGGAATAAACTGTTGGTATTTCATTCACAAATAATTTCCCAAGTACGAACATAAAATTTATGGCTTATGGAAATGTTGATGAATACCTTTCAATCGTTGGAACGAATTTCATAATTATGTTCGAATTGTTATAATTACTGAGTTCAAACTAGTAGAGAAAGGCAACTTGGTCCCTTGTCTGTTATAACTCATCCCTTGATAACTCTCTAACCAGTTCGGAATATGTTTATTCCTCCCTTGGTTGCAGGTAGATATCAAGAACATCGCCTGTAAGTCAGAACAAATGAGAAGGGATTGCGGTCTATCAGATTTGGAGGCGGACCCAAAGGACTCTGCGATTAAGGTAACGCGGACAAGAGGGTCGAATGATTCAGAAAAACTTGAAATCTAATGTGCTCCCAAAGATAATACGATTATATGGATTTAGTTCAACCCTTTCCCTATAGAATATGTTGGAATATATTCACACCTCCATATTTTTGATAAACTGCAGCAATGGTTCGAACACAGGTTTTCAAAAAGATCGTCACTTAAGGGTTGAACTCAGTGAAATACATTTCAGGGAAAAATTTCCGACATTTCTAAAGACAATTGGAATTTCCTCATTTTGTATGATATCGTCGAGTACACAATTGGAATTGACATAATCTAAGAATAACCATTATTCAAGATATTCAAGATTCAAGATACTCTGAATATAAAAATCAGTAATCAGTAATTATAGTCTGAACAGAATAGATTCATATCAATGATTTAACCAAAAATTTTTATTAAAGAACACCTAGTTGATTTTTTCAAAATCAAATTTAGGTATTTCTCCAAGAAAGTATTGCACACCTAAATCTGGAAATACTTGTAATCTATCCAGGTAAATTGTTATTGGGATTCAGTACAGAAAATAATCATCAAGCAAAGTAACATCACTTTAAAATGATTATTCGTAGTGACATCATTCATTGTTGTTGAAGATTTCGAAAAAGATTTTCATATTTTTAACAGTATATCAAGAGACCTCATAGACCTGTTCACTGGTCTCTGTCAAGGAGAAGAAACTTCAGAAATATCAGTGTTTGGAGAATCATAGAATATTTTTCTGGCATTGAGTGAAAAAAAGCACAGTGACAACCTCTTGCCTTGGAACTCTTCATAGAAATGATGGTTTTCATGATTTGGAAATTTTAAGAAGAAAATTACAAATGTATGATGATAACGCCCAATAATTTTAAGTTTTTTTGGAATTTCTCACTAGAAAGGCATGGTTTATAATCTTGAAGTAAAAAGAAAATATAGTAAAACATCAAAAATCTATGTTTATGGTGTTGAATTTTTTTAACAGAAAATTAGTATATTGTATCTTCCTTCTGGATATGGACCTCATCGGATGAAACATGAGTGAGTGAATCATTTCTTAGAGGAAAATAATGTTTTTAAACAATTCATATTCAATAGTGGATGCTGTGGAAAGTATTTTTTCATTCATATACTGGACTACAGAGGAGTATTTGCCTAATGTGAAAACTTAAAATGCTTATAACTTTTCAACGCAGCTGAATATAGAAAAACCGTAATGGAAAAAGTGTTTCTTTTGATCTCAAGAACCTATGGTTAAAATTAACGTAGTGGTCAAAGACTCACCCTGTATATACGAGTGCCTTGATGGTGGGTTCCATGTGGCTGGGTTGTTTTTTGACCTTTCAAGAGCCTTTGACAGTCTCTCTTTCAACTTCATTATGGAAAAATGTTATAACCTTGGTTTCAGGGGTATATTCCTAGAATGGTTGAAGAGTTATCCCGAGAAAAGACCATCAAATGTCAAAGTCGGAGATACTCTGTCTTCTGAGTACACTTTGAAATTGGGAATACCGCAGGGATCTGTTCTAGGACCCCTGCTGTTCCTCATTTTCATTAACGACCTTCCGGAAAGTTTGAGAAGTGATTTGTTGCAGTTTTGTTTACGCAACGGTTTATCATCATGTTCAAGGATGTACTCTATAGTTCTATTTGCTGATGATACGTCGTTTGCTCTTAGGAGTTCCTCTTTTGAAGAATTCCTAATATTATGCGAGTTTTTATTCGATTTTTTAGTAGAATGGTGCCGTATGAGTAATCACGTAATTAACATCGACAAGACCGAAATTGTTCATTTTTCTATCGGTTCATGTAGTAGGAAACTTATTTTTCGTAACAAAGACGCAGTAACCACATCCAAAGATAATGTTTCTTGGTATTCATTTAGACAAAAATCTTAGATGGTTCAGTCACATTGATTCGGTTTGTAGTAAGTTGAGTCGTTCTTTTCTTGCTATAAATAGAGTAAGACACTTACTGCCTGTGTCATCATTGATCAATATCTACTACAGCTTAGTTTATAGCCATTTATCTCACAACGTCCTTTTTATTCTAAGATCTTTGTTATATATAAAGAGAAAGAGAATAGCCTTCCTAAGTTATCTAGTTTCCATAATTACCACACTAGAAGTGAAGGTGTCTTGTTTATACCTAAGCATAGATCCAGAAAATTTGAGATGTCGCCCATGTATCAGGGCATAAAATTATTCAATCATTTACTTTCCCAGATTCGATCCCTTAATATCAGAGAATTCAAGGGGAGTGTGATGACTTTATTGTTTAAACATTGTTATAATACTGTTAGTGAATTTTTTGAATGATGTTTTGGATGATACTCTGTATTAGCTGATTTTTTCTGACCTGTCTCATACATTTTTTTCATGTCTTGTGGGACCAATGAATGATTTATTCATTTATTTATTTATTTTGGCATCAACAGATTAATGGTATTTCTTGTGGGTTTCTCACTAATACTGTACAGATTGGGTAAATTGCATGAAAAACAAATAATAATAATAATAATAATAGCTCTTTATTCTCGATCACATCCATACACATATAAATATAATAATATGAAGATGAAATAGAATAGTGTCAGAAATAAGAATTACATGATATAATCATCTAAACTGTATGGTTCTAGCTCAATAAGATATTCGAATAATTTTCTTTTGAAACATGTCATATTTTTATAGTTTTTATATTTTTGGAAGCATGTTATATATTTTGAGACATCTATATTCCGTCTGCTTTTGAGAGATTGTTAAATTATGTTTGGGATAAATGTAGTCGTCATTCCTGGTATCATAAAAGGTTTTTGTTTTCATATTTTCAAATAGATGTTCATTGGTCTAATGAAGAGAACACATTCCTGAATGTAAAGGGCATATATTGTCAATAATTTATTTTCTTGAAGATACTTCTGCAGGATTCATTATACTTCATGTTGTTGAGTATTCTTATTGCCTTTTCTGTAAAATGAACAATGGTTTTATGTTTCCTGCTCCATAAAATATTATTCCAAATCTCAGCTTTGACTCCACTATCCCATGATAAACCATTTTTAAGTAATTACTGTGGATATATCGACTTATTACTCTCAGACCATAAATCGATTGTGCAATTTTCTCATTTAGAGTGTTTATGTGTTCCTTCCAATTGAGGTTTTTGTCTATGTGGATGCCCAAAATTTTGTTGTTTCTTGTATCTGGTATATTTCTGACTCAAATTGATTGTTAAATCTTCCTCAATTTTGTTTGTGTTGGTGTGAAAAGTATGAATTTTGTTTTTTCTTTGTTGAGTATTAAATTATTATTTTTGAACCATTCATCAGTTTTATTTAGGGTGATTTCAGTTAGTATTTCCAACATTGAGAATAGTTTTCAACTAGAAGTAAATTTGTGTCATCGGCATAATTAACTGTGTTTACTCTTTTGGTACATAGTTCCATATCTGGTTCGTAGTCATTGATGTATATCAGGAAGAACAAGGGCCCAGTAAAACTTCCTTGTGGTACGCCTAACAGTAATTCCTCTAAATTTGATCTCACAGTTTCCTCATTGATTTCCATTTCCACCATTTGTTTTCTGTTCAAAAATATGACTTAACCCATTCCAGTGATGGGCCCTAATTCCATAACTTTCTAATTTTTGAAAGAGTTTATTTTTATCTAAACAATCATAAGCGTTGGTTAAGTCAAGAAAAATTCCCATGGATAACTCTTTGTTTTCAAAAGATTCTACTACTTTATTAATGAAATCATAAATTGCTGTTTTAATTGATTTTCCTTTGATGTACCCATGTTGGTTGCTTCTTAATATTTTATTCATTAGTAAAATTCCATTATTTGTCGGCAGTAGGCCATCTCTATAATCTTGGAAAAGCTCGGTAGAATACTTATTGGCCTATAGTTGTTGTAGTTATTGATATCACCTTTTTATGAATTGGTTTATGATGGCTATCTTGAGTTTGTCTGGGAAGATTCCATACTTAATGGAGTTGTTAATGATGTATGTCACTTGAGCAGTTATTTCTTCAGATGTTTGTTTTATAATATGGTTAGAGACTTCATCATACCCGCTTGAATGTTTATTTTTAGTAACTTTATGATCTCTTGTGTTTCAGATTGGGTGATCTTTTTCAAGCGCATAGATTTATCTACTTCTTGGAAATTGTTAACTTTTCCTGCCTCTTGAATATTCTTCGTTAAGTTAGTTCCCGCTCTTATAAAGAAGTTGTTCATCTCATTTGTAATCTTCAATGGATCTCCAGTTAATTCAGTTTTCTTTGTGTTCCTATTTTTCAGTGAATTTATCAGGTTCCATACTGTCTTGCTCTTGTTGTCAGAATTTTTAATTAGAGTGTCATATTTTTCCTTTTTCTGTTTCAGAAGTAACCGATCGTATTCCATTTTTTTTTCCCGATATGTCTCTTTATATTTTTCGTCACAAGTACTTAGGACGAGTAATATATCTAGTGAGCTTTGACCTCTCTAATTGTGGGATCAATTTTATCCGGTGTTTGTTTTTATTTCTTGATACTTTTTCAGTGGAAGAGCTTTGTTGAAATGTTGTAGGTATATGCTATGAAACATATTGAACTGGGCATTCACATCGTCATAAGGTATATCATAAATGTCTGTCCAATTTTGTTCTCTCAATAACTGTTTGAAATTTTTTTTGTGTTTTTCTCCGAAAATATACGTTTAAAGGTCTTTCTTGGTTGTTTCTTTTCTATAAATATACTCATCTTCTGCGCTAAATGATCTGAAACATGTGTTTGTATAGTGCTGCTTTCATAGGGTTCCTCAATATTCGTAAAAATGTTGTCAATGCAGGTTGCTGTGGTGGATGTTATTCTTGTAGGTTGGTGAATAGTTTGTTGCATATTATAGGTTTTTAACAAGTTCACTAGTTCTAATTTTCTCTTTGAATTTTCCATTAGGTTAATATTGAAATCGCCAACTAGGGTGATTTTAACATTTTCATTAAACAATTTTTGTATTATTGGTTCTAACGCCTCGATCAATATATCTATATTGCCATCATTATAAATTGCAATACACACATATCTACTGCCATTTAGGTTATATTCTACTCCAACACACTCAAATTTTCTCTTCTCTGAAATTTTCTTGATGTCTTTTCTTTCTTTGACTTGCATACCATTTTCAGAATATATGGCTACTCCTCCATGCTCCTTTATATCTCTACAAAAAGAAGTTATTAGTGTAAAATTCTTGATTACATGATATTCCAATTGCTTCTCCGTTTTCCAGTGTTCTGTTAAGCACAGAATTTTGACATCATCATGTTTACTTAATGTTTCTTCTAATAGTTCCCCAGCATTACCCAACGAGCATATGTTTTGGTGTAATATACTAAACTGTTCATAATTCTTTCCGATTTTTTCTTTTGTATTTCTTTTCCTTATTGAGTGAAGGAATGCTATCAATTGCCATCAGTTTGTTAATGCTGTTTTTCTCTAAAAAATGTTCCCCTCTTTGGTTCTTTTCAGTTATTTCCTTGATCAATTGTTTTAGATAGTTGTTTTCCAATTCCAGCATTTTATTCTGAACAATTGCATCTTTGAATTCTGTTGAACTTTCATGATTTTCTAACCTCTCATGTTTACATATAGTATTTTCCAAATTGCTTGCTCGTATAAGACATGATTTGTGGAAATTATTATAACACTTTCCACACTTCACATAATCTCTCACTTTTTAGCACAATACACGAACATTTAACAGCGTTAAATTCCCCTGTCTTTCTGGGAGTTCGCATCCGTGTCACTTTCATTCGACGCCATCTTTCGTAAAAATTAAAATGAATATCACTTGAACTAAAGATCCGTATCTTGTACTTCTTAGAATCATTAGTCTTTCTTGCAGATAAAATCATTCCTCATCTTTTTCCTAAGTGGCACCATTTTCAGGATATTTGAATTTGAAAGGAATTAAATCGATATAACCATCTGATGAAACATGAGTGAGTGAATCATTTCTCAGAGGCAAAATAATGTTTTTGAAAATTCAGATTCATTAGTGGATGCTGTGGAAGGTAACTTTCATTCAAACTAAACTGGACAACAGATGGGTATTTGCCCAATGTGAAACTTAAAATGCTTATATCTTTCTAACGCAGCTGAATATGGAAAAACGTGTTTAAGAAGTGTTTCTTTTGATCTCAAGAACCTATGGCTGAAATTTACGCAGTGGTCAAAGACTCACCCTGTAATCCGAGTCCTCAGGTTCCACCTTCGTGCTCCACTCAGGGTTCAATATATTATACTTCTATCAGCCATTTTCTCATTTCTCCATTTTGTATAACAACATACCAATGATTGATGCCTCAATTAACCTAAGCTACTAATAAATCTTCCGTTCGACCCCCTCAATCAACCCTATTCGGTGGTTTTTGACCTCACCGTATAATCCAAGGGGTTTAGTCCAGAAGTATTTCGGAATCAGGTGGGACCATCAATTTGTTCGGTGCCTCGCTGCTTTTCCGCTGGGAGAGAAAGGACGGTCAGGATTCCAACTGACCAACGCTGATCCGAAAGCGTTAAACAATTTATTTGTAGTCCGGCCATTTGTTCCGATAAGACAAGGCTCGTAGTTTCAAGGGTTAGGCTTGAAGGTTTGAAAGATATCAGGAGTTACTGCTGAAATTCTTTATACACTAGAGAAGGGTTTCTTGATGATGTGAAATCTTCGCAGACGTGTATAAAGTGGTAAAAGTCATGTGGTATATAGGGCAGATTTCTGTTGGTTTATTCAATCTTTCGGTCTTAAGCTGAGTCAAAAATAGTATATTGAATATTTTGTGGGAAAAGCGTAATATATTATTTCCCAAGAATTATATCATTCATTCATTCATCACAGACATTTAGGCGAAGCGATAGCACGTTGTTCTAATGATTCAATGTACTAAAATAAGTGCGAAATTCTCAATCATAAACGTATTATCCACGAACAACAAAATTAATTCTTTTATTTCCAATTTCAGTAAAATTAATGAATTTAGCAAGCCAGCACTACACAAGCCCAAATATATCGACTGCAAAAATATACTCCTCCTCTACTTATTTCCCAAAATTTTCAATTAGTTTTCTAATCAAATTATATCCGACCCTGATTGAAAGAAAACAATGAGAATGAATATACCACCAGTTTCTCGTGAACCCTGAAATACAACCATACAAAGTCGGGAGATATCATCATGAACCTGTGTGAATCTGTACGGAAAAAGTTATCCTGTGAAATAGCCGAGTTCACCCGAAGGTTCATTGGCGTAGGTAGTTTTTCACAAACGATGCCGCGTACGAAAATAGAGATGAACTCCACGTTATTTATTGTCTCCGAGATGTTGATTATGTATATGGAAGTCAACACCTATAATTTTTCATCTTTTCATATTAAGATGCAAAGTTACTATTTTAAGTGATCAAGAAGTAGAAATGGGATTAGTTTAGAATGAAGATGTTGGTTAATATTTACAAATTGGTATCCCATGCGATTGAAAAGCCTTCGCCATATGGGAAAAAATTATACCACAGGAAGTTTCATTTGATTCTCTAATCTCTAAGCCCGTAAAGCGGTCAATTGCACTCCTACAACTACTTTTTGATTAATTTATCTATGAAGGAGAACTTGTATCGAATTTGGATTTTCGACAAATCTCTGCTTTTTCATGATCTTTCATTTGATTCTACTCTGATTTCCTTAGGGAGGGGATGAGAGGTTAAATTCACCCCTAAACCTGTTTTTCGTGGATTTTGCTATGAAGGACTTCTTGTATCAAATTCGGAATTTAGACAAAATCTCTGCTTTTTTATAAGATTTCATTTGATACCACTTTGATTTCCTTAGGGAGGGATGAGAGGCTTAAATTCACCCCTAAACCTGTTTTTCGTGGATTTTGCTATGAAGGACTTCTTGTATCAAATTCGGATTTTCGACAAAATCTCTGCTTTTCCATAAGCTTTCATTTGACACTACTTTGATTTTCTTAGGAGGGATGAGAGGGTTAAATTCACCCCTAAACCTGTTTTCGTGGATTTTGCTATGAAGGACTTCTTGTATCAAATTCGGATTTTCCACAAAATCTCTGCTTTTTATAAGCTTTCATTTGATACCACTTTGATTTCCTTAGGGAGGGGATGAGAGGGTTAAATTCACCCCTAAACCTGTTTTTCGTAGATTTTGCTATGAAGGACTTCTTGTATCAAATTCGGATTTTCGACAAAATCTCTGCTTTTTCATAAGCTTTCATTTGACACTACCTAGATTTCCTTAGGGAGGGGATGAGAGGATTAAATTCACCCCTAAACCAGTTTTTTCGTGGATTTTGCTATGAAGGACTTCTTGTATCAAATTCGGATTTTCGACAAAATCTCTGCTTTTTCATAAGCTTTCATTTGACACTACTTTGATTTTCTTAGGGAGGGGATGAGAGGGTTAAATTCACCCCTAAACCTGTTTTTCGTGGATTTTGCTATGAAGGACTTCTTGTATCAAATTCGGAATTTCGACAAAATCTCTGCTTTTTTATAAGCTTTCATTTGATACCACTTTGATTTCCTTAGGGAGGGGATGAGGCTTAAATTCACCCCTAAACCTGTTTTTCGTGGATTTTGCTATGAAGGACTTCATGTATCAAATTCGGAATTTAGACAAAATCTCTGCTTTTTTATAAGCTTTCATTTGATACCACTTTGATTTCCTTAGGGAGGGATGACAGGGTTAAATTCACCCCTAAACCTGTTTTTCGTGGATTTTGCTATGAAGGACTTCTTGTATCAAATTCGGAATTTCGACAAAATCTCTGCTTTTTTATAAGCTTTCATTTGATACCACTTTGATTTCCTTAGGGAGGGGATGAGAGGGTTAAATTCACCCCTAAACCTGTTTTTCGTGGATTTTGCTATGAAGGACTTCTTGTATCAAATTCGGATTTTCGACAAAATCTCTGCTTTTTCATAAGCTTTCATTTGACACTACTTTGATTTTCTTAGGGAGGGATGAGAGGTTAAATTTACCCCTAAATCTGTTTTTGTGGATTTTGCTATGAAGGACTTCTTGTATCAAATTCAGAATTTCTGACAAAATCTCTGCTTTTTATAAGCTTTCATTTGATACCGCTTTGATTTCCTTAGGGAGGGGATGAGTGGGTTAAATTCACCCCTAAACCTGTTTTTCGTGGATTTTGCTATGAAGGACTTCTTGTATCAAATTCGGAATTTCGACAAAATCTCCGTTTTTTCATAAGCTTTCATTTGCCACTACTTTGATTTTCTTAGGGAGGGGATGAGAGGGTTGAATTCACCCCTAAACCTGTTTTTCGTGGATTTTGCTATGAAGGACTTCTTGTATCAAATTCGGATTTTCGACAAAATCTCTGCTTTTTATAAGCTTTCATTTGACACCACTGATTTCCTTAGGGAGGGGATGAGAGGGTTAAATTCACCCCTAAACCTGTTTTTTGTGGATTTTGCTATGAAGGACTTCTTGTATCGAATTCGGATTTTCGACAAAATCTCTGCTTTTTTATAAGCTTTCATTTGACACCACTTCAATTTCCTTAGGGAGGGGATGAGAGGGTTAAATTCACCCCTAAACCTGTTTTTCGTGGATTTTGCTATGAAGGACTTCATGTATCAAATTCGGAATTTAGACAAAATCTCTGCTTTTTATAAGCTTTCATTTGATACCACTTTGATTTCCTTAGGGAGGGATGACAGGGTTAAATTCACCCCTAAACCTGTTTTTCGTGGATTTTGCTATGAAGGACTTCTTGTATCGAATTCGGATTTTCGACAAAATCTCTGCTTTTTTATAAGCTTTCATTTGACACCACTTCGATTTCCTTAGGGAGGGATGAGAGGGTTAAATTCACCCCTAAACCTGTTTTTGTGGATTTTGCTATGAAGGACTTCTTGTATCAAATTCGGATTTCCGACAAAATCTCTGCTTTTTCATAAGCTTTCATTTGACACTTCTTTGATTTTCTTAGGGAGGGAATGAGAGGGTTAAATTCACCCCTAAACCTGTTTTTCGTGGATTTTGCTATGAAGGACTTCTTGTATCAAATTCGGATTTCCGACAAAATCTCTGCTTTTTATAAGCTTTCATTTGATACCACTTTGATTTCCTTAGGGAGGGGATGAGAGGGTTAAATTCACACCTAAACCTGTTTTTCGTGGATTTTGCTATGGAGGACTTCTTGTATCAAATTCGGATTTTCGACAAAATCTCTGCTTTTTCATAAGCTTTCATTTGACACTACCTTGATTTCCTTAGGGAGGGATGAGAGGATTAAATTCACCCTAAACCTGTTTTTCGTGGATTTTGCTATGAAGGACTTCTTGTATCAAATTCGGATTTTCAACAAAATCTCTGCTTTTTCATAAGCTTTCATTTGACACTACTTTGATTTTCTTAGGGAGGGGATGAGAGGGTTAAATTCACCCCTAAACCTGTTTTTCGTGGATTTTGCTATGAAGGACTTCTTGTATCAAATTCGGAATTTCTGACAAAATCTCTGCTTTTTATAAGCTTTCATTTGATACCACTTTGATTTCCTTTAGGAGGGGATGAGAGGGTTAAATTCACCCCTAAACCTGTTTTTCGTGGATTTTGCTATGAAGGACTTCTTGTATCAAATTCGGAATTTCGACAAAATCTCTGCTTTTTTATAAGCTTTCATTTGATACCACTCTGATTTCCTTAGGGAGGGGATGAGAGGGTTAAATTCACCCCTAAACCTGTTTTTCGTGGATTTTGCTATGAAGGACATCTTGTATCAAATTCGAATTTCTGACAAAATCTCTGCTTTTTATAAGCTTTCATTTGATACCACTTTGATTACCTTAGGGAGGGGATGAGAGGGTTAAATTCACCCTAAACCTGTTTTTCGTGGATTTTGCTATGAAGGACTTCTTGTATCAAATTCGATTTTCGACAAAATCTCTGCTTTTTCATAAGCTTTCATTTGGCACTACTTTGATTTTCTTAGGAGGGGATGAGAGGGTTAAATTTACCCCTAAATCTGTTTTTGTGGATTTTGCTATGAAGGACTTCTTGTATCAAATTCGGAATTTCGACAAAATCTCTGCTTTTTATAAGCTTTCATTTGATACCGCTTTGATTTCCTTAGGGAGGGGATGACAGGGTTAAATTCACCCTAAACCTGTTTTTCGTGGATTTTGCTATGAAGGACTTCTTGTATCAAGTTCGGAATTTCGACAAAATCTCTGCTTTTTCATAAGCTTTCATTTGGCACTACTTTGATTTTCTTAGGGAGGGATGAGAGGGTTAAATTCACCCCTAAACCTGTTTTTTGTGGATTTTGCTATGAAGGACTTCTTGTATCGAATTCGGATTTTCGACAAAATCTCTGCTTTTTATAAGCTTTCATTTGACACCACTTCGATTTCCTTAGGGAGGGGATGAGAGGGTTAAATTCACCCCTAAACCTGTTTTTGTGGATTTTGCTATGAAGGACTTCTTGTATCGAATTCGGATTTTCGACAAAATCTCTGCTTTTTTTATAAGCTTTCATTTGACACCACTTCAATTTCCTTAGGGAGGGGATGAGAGGGTTAAATTCACCCCTAAACCTGTTTTTCGTGGATTTTGCTATGAAGGACTTCATGTATCAAATTCGGAATTTAGACAAAATCTCTGCTTTTATAAGCTTTCATTTGATACCACTTTGATTTCCTTAGGGAGGGGATGACAGGGTTAAATTCACCCCTAAACCTGTTTTTCGTGGATTTTGCTATGAAGGACTTCTTGTATCGAATTCGGATTTTCGACAAAATCTCTGCTTTTTTATAAGCTTTCATTTGACACCACTGATTTCCTTAGGGAGGGATGAGAGGGTTAAATTCACCCCTAAACCTGTTTTTTGTGGATTTTGCTATGGAGGACTTCTTGTATCAAATTCGGATTTTCGACAAAATCTCTGCTTTTTCATAAGCTTTCATTTGACACTACCTTGATTTCCTTAGGGAGGGATGAGAGGATTAAATTCACCCCTAAACCAGTTTTTCGTGGATTTTGCTATGAAGGACTTCTTGTATTAAATTCGGGTTTTCAACAAAATCTCTGCTTTTTCATAAGCTTTCATTTGACACTACTTTCATTTCTGAGGAGGGGATGAGAGGGTTAAATTCACCCCTAAACCTGTTTTTCGTGGATTTTGCTATGAAGGACTTCTTGTATCAAATTCGGAATTTCGACAAAATCTCTGCTTTTTCATAAGCTTTCATTTGCCACTACTTTGATTTTCTTAGGGAGGGGATGAGAGGGTTAAATTCACCCTAAACCTGTTTTTTGTGGATTTTGCTATGAAGGACTTCTTGTATCAAATTCGGAATTTCGACAAAATCTCTGCTTTTTATAAGCTTTCATTTGATACCACTTTGATTACCTTAGGAGGGATGAGAGGGTTAAATTCACCCCTAAACCTGTTTTTCGTGGATTTTGCTATGAAGGACTTCTTGTATCAAATTCGGATTTTCGACAAAATCTCTGCTTTTTCATAAGCTTTCATTTGGCACTACTTTGATTTTCTTAGGGAGGGATGAGAGGGTTAAATTCACCCTAAACCTGTTTTTTGTGGATTTTGCTATGAAGGACTTCTTGTATCAAATTCGGAATTTCGACGAAATCTCTGCTTTTTATGAGCTTTCATTTGATACCACTTTTATTTCCTTAGGGAGGGATGAGAGGCTAAATTCACCCCTAAACCTGTTTTTCGTGGATTTTGCTATGAAGGACTTCTTGTATCGAATTCGGATTTTCGACAAAATCTCTGCTTTTTATAAGCTTTCATTTGACACCACTTTGATTTCCTGAGGGAGGGGATGAGAGGGTTAAATTCACCCCTAAACCTGTTTTTTGTGGATTTTGCTATGGAGGACTTCTTGTATCAAATTCGGATTTTCGACAAAATCTCTGCTTTTTCATAAGCTTTCATTTGACACTACCTTGATTTCCTTAGGGAGGGGATGAGAGGGTTAAATTCACCCCTAAACCAGTTTTTCGTGGATTTTGCTATGAAGGACTTCTTGTATTAAATTCAGATTTTCAACAAAATCTCTGCTTTTTCATAAGCTTTCATTTGACACTACTTTGATTTCCTGAGGGAGGGGATGAGAGGTTAAATTCACCCCTAAACCTGTTTTTTCGTGGATTTTGCTATGAAGGACTTCTTGTATCAAGTTCGAATTTCGACAAAATCTCTGCTTTTTCATAAGCTTTCATTTGGCACTACTTTGATTTTCTTAGGGGAGGGATGAGAGGGTTAAATTCACCCCTAAACCTGTTTTTTGTGGATTTTGCTATGAAGGACTTCTTGTATCAAATTGAATTTCGACAAAATCTCTGCTTTTTTATAAGCTTTCATTTGATACCACTTTGATTACCTTCGGGAGGGGATGAGAGGTTAAATTCACCCCTAAACCTGTTTTTCGTGGATTTTGCTATGAAGGACTTCTTGTATCAAATTCGGATTTTCGACAAAATCTCTGCTTTTTCATAAGCTTTCATTTGGCACTACTTTGATTTTCTTAGGGAGGGGATGAGAGGGTTAAATTTACCCCTAAATCTGTTTTTTGTGGATTTTGCTATGAAGGACTTTCTTGTATCAAATTCTGAATTTCTGACAAAATCTCTGCTTTTTATAAGCTTTCATTTGATACCACTTTGATTTCCTTAGGGAGGGATGACAGGGTTAAATTCACCCCTAAACCTGTTTTTCGTGGATTTTGCTATGAAGGACTTCTTGTATCGAATTCGGATTTTCGACAAAATCTCTGCTTTTTCATAAGCTTTCATTTGGCACTACTTTGATTTTCTTAGGGGAGGGATGAGAGGGTTAAATTTACCCCTAAATCTGTTTTTTGTGGATTTTGCTATGAAGGACATCTTGTATCAAATTCGGAATTTCTGACGAAATCTCTGCTTTTTTATGAGCTTTCATTTGATACCACTTTTTATTTCCTTAGGGAGGGATGAGAGGCTTAAATTCACCCCTAAACCTGTTTTTCGTGGATTTTGCTATGAAGGACTTCTTGTATCAAATTCGGATTTTCGACAAAATCTCTGCTTTTCCATAAGCTTTCATTTGACACTACTTTGATTTTCTTAGGGAGGAGATGAGAGGTTAAATTCACCCTAAACCTGTTTTTTGTGGATTTTGCTATGAAGGACTTCTTGTATCAAATTCGGAATTTCGACGAAATCTCTGCTTTTTATGAGCTTTCATTTGATACCACTTTGATTTCCTTAGGGAGGGGATGACAGGTTAAATTCACCCCTAAACCTGTTTTTCGTGGATTTTTGCTATGAAGGACTTCTTGTATCAAATTCGGATTTTCGACAAAATCTCTGCTTTTTCATAAGCTTTCATTTGGCACTACTTTGATTTTCTTAGGAGGGATGAGAGGTTAAATTTACCCTAAATCTGTTTTTGTGGATTTTGCTATGAAGGACTTCTTGTATCAAATTCGGAATTTCGACAAAATCTCTGCTTTTTATAAGCTTTCATTTGATACCGCTTTGATTTCCTTAGGGAGGGATGACAGGGTTAAATTCACCCCTAAACCTGTTTTTTTCGTGGATTTTGCTATGAAGGACTTCTTGTATCAAGTTCGGAATTTCGACAAAATCTCTGCTTTTTCATAAGCTTTCATTTGGCACTACTTTGATTTTCTTAGGAGGGATGAGAGGGTTAAATTCACCCCTAAACCTGTTTTTGTGGATTTTGCTATGAAGGACTTCTTGTATCGAATTCGGATTTTCGACAAAATCTCTGCTTTTTATAAGCTTTCATTTGACACCACTTGATTTCCTTAGGGAGGGGATGAGAGGGTTAAATTCACCCCTAAACCTGCTTTTTTTTGTGGATTTTGCTATGAAGGACTTCTTGTATCGAATTCGGATTTTCGACAAAATCTCTGCTTTTTATAAGCTTTCATTTGACACCACTTCAATTTCCTTAGGGAGGGATGAGAGGGTTAAATTCACCCCTAAACCTGTTTTTCGTGGATTTTGCTATGAAGGACTTCATGTATCAAATTCGGAATTTAGACAAAATCTCTGCTTTTTTATAAGCTTTCATTTGATACCACTTTGATTTCCTTAGGGAGGGATGACAGGGTTAAATTCACCCCTAAACCTGTTTTTCGTGGATTTTGCTATGAAGGACTTCTTGTATCGATGTCGGATTTTCGACAAAATCTCTGCTTTTTATAAGCTTTCATTTGACACCACTTCGATTTCCTTAGGGAGGGGATGAGAGGGTTAAATTCACCCCTAAACCTGTTTTTGTGGATTTTGCTATGGAGGACTTCTTGTATCAAATTCGGATTTTCGACAAAATCTCTGCTTTTTCATAAGCTTTCATTTGACACTACCTTGATTTCCTTAGGAGGGATGAGAGGATTAAATTCACCCCTAAACCAGTTTTTCGTGGATTTTGCTATGAAGGACTTCTTGTATTAAATTCTGGTTTTCAACAAAATCTCTGCTTTTTCATAAGCTTTCATTTGACACTACTTTCATTTCCTGAGGGAGGGATGAGAGGGTTAAATTCACCCCTAAACCTGTTTTTCGTGGATTTTGCTATGAAGGACTTCTTGTATCAAGTTCGGAATTTCTGACAAAATCTCTGCTTTTTCATAAGCTTTCATTTGGCACTACTTTGATTTTCTTAGGGAGGGATGAGAGGTTAAATTCACCCCTAAACCTGTTTTTGTGGATTTTGCTATGAAGGACTTCTTGTATCAAATTGAATTTGACAAAATCTCTGCTTTTTATAAGCTTTCATTTGATACCACTTTGATTACCTTAGGGAGGGATGAGAGGTTAAATTCACCCCTAAACCTGTTTTTCGTGGATTTTGCTATGAAGGACTTCTTGTATCAAATTCGGAATTTCGACAAAATCTCTGCTTTTTCATAAGCTTTCATTTGCCACTACTTTGATTTTCTTAGGGAGGGGATGAGAGGGTTGAATTCACCCCTAAACCTGTTTTTCGTGGATTTTGCTATGAAGGACTTCTTGTATCAAATTCGGAATTTCGACAAATCTCTGCTTTTTCATGAGCTTTCATTTGATACCACTTTTATTTCCTTAGGAGGGATGAGAGGCTTAAATTCACCCCCTAAACCTGTTTTTCGTGGATTTTGCTATGAAGGACTTCTTGTATCGAATTCGGATTTTCGACAAAATCTCTGCTTTTATAAGCTTTCATTTGACACCACTGATTTCCTGAGGGAGGGATGAGAGGTTAAATTCACCCCTAAACCTGTTTTTGTGGATTTTGCTATGGAGGACTTCTTGTATCAAATTCGGATTTTCGACAAAATCTCTGCTTTTTCATAAGCTTTCATTTGACACTACCTTGATTTCCTTAGGGAGGGGATGAGAGGGTTAAATTCACCCCTAAACCAGTTTTTCGTGGATTTTGCTATGAAGGACTTCTTGTATCAAATTCGGATTTTCAACAAAATCTCTGCTTTTTCATAAGCTTTCATTTGACACTTCTTTGATTTCCTTAGGGAGGGGATGAGAGGGTTAAATTCACCCCTAAACCTGTTTTTCGTGTATTTTGCTATGAAGGACTTCTTGTATCAAGTTCGGAATTTCGACAAAATCTCTGCTTTTTCATAAGCTTTCATTTGGCACTACTTTGATTTTCTTAGGGAGGGATGAGAGGTTAAATTCACCCCTAAACCTGTTTTTTGTGGATTTTGCTATGAAGGACTTCTTGTATCAAATTCGGGAATTTCTGACAAAATCTCTGCTTTTTATAAGCTTTCATTTGATACCACTTTGATTACCTTCGGGAGGGATGAGAGGGTTAAATTCACCCCTAAACCTGTTTTTCGTGGATTTTGCTATGAAGGACTTCTTGTATCAAATTCGGATTTTCGACAAAATCTCTGCTTTTTCATAAGCTTTCATTTGGCACTACTTTGATTTTCTTAGGGAGGGATGAGAGGGTTAAATTTACCCCTAAATCTGTTTTTTGTGGATTTTGCTATGAAGGACTTCTTGTATCAAATTCGGAATTTCTGACAAAATCTCTGCTTTTTATAAGCTTTCATTTGATACCACTTTGATTTCCTTAGGGAGGGATGACAGGTTAAATTCACCCCTAAACCTGTTTTTTCGTGGATTTTGCTATGAAGGACTTCTTGTATCGAATTCGGGATTTTCGACAAAATCTCTGCTTTTTCATAAGCTTTCATTTGGCACTACTTTGATTTTCTTAGGGAGGGATGAGAGGTTAAATTTACCCCTAAATCTGTTTTTTTGTGGATTTTGCTATGAAGGACATCTTGTATCAAATTCGGAATTTCGACGAAATCTCTGCTTTTTATGAGCTTTCATTTGATACCACTTTTATTTCCTTAGGGAGGGGATGAGAGGCTTAAATTCACCCCTAAACCTGTTTTTTCGTGGATTTTGCTATGAAGGACTTCTTGTATCAAATTCGGATTTTCGACAAAATCTCTGCTTTTCCATAAGCTTTCATTTGACACTACTTTGATTTTCTTAGGAGGAGATGAGAGGGTTAAATTCACCCTAAACCTGTTTTTTGTGGATTTTGCTATGAAGGACTTCTTGTATCAAATTCGGAATTTCGACGAAATCTCTGCTTTTTATGAGCTTTCATTTGATACCACTTTGATTTCCTTAGGGAGGGGATGACAGGGTTAAATTCACCCCTAAACCTGTTTTTCGTGGATTTTGCTATGAAGGACTTCTTGTATCAAATTCGGATTTTCAACAAAATCTCTGCTTTTTCATAACCTTTCATTTGATACCAATCTGATCTCCTTAGGGAGCGGATGAGAGGTTGAATTCACCCTAAACCTGTTTTTCGTGGATATTGCTATGAAGGACTTCTTGTATCAAATTCGGATTTTCGACAAAATCTCTGCTTTTCATAAGCTTTCATTTGGCACTACTTTGATTTTCTTAGGGAGGGGATGAGAGGTTAAATTCACCCCTAAACCTGCTTTTCGTGGATTTTGCTCTGAGGGACTTCTTGTATCAAATTCGGATTTTCGACAAAATCTCTGCTTTTTCATAACCTTTCATTTGGCACTACTTTGATTTTCTTAGGGAGGGATGAGAGGGTTAAATTCACCTAAACCTGCTTTTCGTGATTTTGCTTTGAGGGACTTCTTGTATCAAATTCGGATTTTCAACAAAATCTGCTGCTTTTCATAACCTTTTCATTTGATACCAATCTGATTTCCTTAGGAGAGGATGAGAGGTTGAATTCACCCCTAAACCTGTTTTCGTGGATATTGCTATGAAGGACTTCTTGTATCAAATTCGATTTTCGACAAAATCTCTGTTTTTCATAACCTTTCATTTGGCACTACTTTGATTTTCTTAGGGAGGGGGATGAGAGGGTTAAATTCACCCTAAACCTGCTTTTCGTGGATTTTGCTTTGAGGACTTCTTTGTATCAAATTCTGATTTTCGACAAAAATCTCTGCTTTTTTGTAAGCTTTCATTTGATACCACTTTGATTTCCTTAGGGAGGGATGAGAGGTTAAATCACACCTAAACCTGTTTTTCGTGGATTTTGTTATGGAGGACTTCTTGTATCAAATTCTGATTTTCGACAAAATCTCTGCTTTTTTATGCTTTCATTTGATTCCACTTTGATTTCCAGGGAGAGGATGAGAGGTTAAATTCACTCTAAACCTGTTTTTCGTGGATTTTGCTATGAAGGACTCTTGTATCAATTTCTGGATTTTCGACAAAAATCTCGCTTTTTCATAACCTTTCATTTGGCACTACTTTGATTTTCTTGGGAGGGGGAGAGAGGGTTAAATTCACCCCTCTGTACCTGCTTTCGTGATTCGCTTTGAGGACTTCTTGTATCTAATTCGATTTTCGACAAAAATCTCTGCTTTTTATGCTTTCATTTGATACCACTTTGATTTCCTTTGAGAGGGGTGAGAGGATTAAATTCACTCCCAAACCTGTTTATTGTGGATTTTGTTATGAAGGACTTCTTGTATCAAATTCGGAATTTCGACAAAATCTCTGTTTTTATAAGCTTTCATTTGATACCACTTTATTTCCTTGGGAGGAGGGGATGAGAGGTTAAATTCACTTAAACCTGTTTGCAGTGGATTTTTGCTATGAAGGACTTCTTGTATCAAATTCGGATTTTCGACAAAATCTCTGTCAAATGAAAGCTTATGAAAAAGCAGAGATTTTGTTGAAAATCCGAATTTGATACAAGAAGTCCTTCATAGCAAAATCCACGAAAAAACAGGTTTAGGGGTGAATTTAACCTCTCATCCCTCCTAAGGAAATCAAGGTAGTGTCAAATGAAAGCTTATGAAAAAGCAGGGAATTTTTCGAAAATCCGAATTTGATACAAGAAGTCCTTCATAGCAAAATCCACTTGAAAAACAGGTTTAGGGGTGAATTTAACCCTCTCATCCCCTCCCTAAGGAAATCAAGGTAGTGTCAAATGAAAGCTTATGAAAAGCAGAGATTTTGTCTAAAATCCGAATTTGATACAAAAAGTCCTTCATAGCAAAATCCACGAAAAACAGGTTTAGGGGTGAATTTAACCTCTCATACACCCTCCCTAAGGAAACCAAGGTAGTGTCAAATGAAAGCTTATGAAAGGGCAGAGAATTTGTCGAAAATCCGAATTTGATACAAGAAGTCCTTCATAGCAAAATCCACAAAAACAGGTTTAGGGGGTGAATTTAACCTCTCATCCCCTCCCTAAGAAAATCAAAGTAGTGCCAAATGAAAGCTTATGAAAAGCAGAGATTTTGTCGAAAATCCGAATTTGATACAAGAAGTCCTTCATAGCAATATCCACGAAAACAGGTTTAGGGGTGAATTCAACCTCTCATCCCCTCCTAAGAAAATCAAAGTAGTGCCAAATGAAAGCTTATGAAAAAGCAGAGATTTTGTCTGAAAATCCGAATTTGATACAAGAAGTCCTTCATAGCAATATCCACGAAAAACAGGTTTAGGGGTGAATTCAACCTCTCATCCCTCCCTAAGAAAATCAAAGTAGTGTCAAATGAAAGCTTATGGAAAAGCAGAGATTTTGTTGAAAATCCGAATTTGATACAAGAAGTCCTTCATAGCAAAATCCACGAAAAAACAGGTTTAGGGGTGAATTTAAGCTCTCATCCCTCCCTGAAATCAAAGTGGTATCAAATGAAATCTTATAAAAAAGCAGAGATTTTTTTCTAAATTCGAATTTGATACAAGAAGTCCTTCATAGCAAAATCCACGAGAAAACAGGTTTAGGGGTGAATTTAACCCTCTCATCCCCTCCCTAAGGAAATCAGAGTAGAATCAAATGAAAGTTCATGAAAAAGCAGAGATTTTGTCGAAAATCCAAATTCGATACAAGTTCTCCTTCATAGATAAATTAAAATCCACGAAAAACAGGTTTAGGGGTGAATTTAACCTCTCATCCCCTCCCTAAGGAAATCAAGGTAGGTCAAATGAAAGCTTATGAAAAAGCAGAGATTTTAATCGAAAAAATCCGAATTTGATACAAGAAGTCCTTCAGCAGCAAAATCCACGAAAACAGGTTTAGGGGTGAATTTAACTCTCTCATCCTCTCTAAGGAAATCAAGGTAGGGTCAAAGAAAGCTTATGAAAAAGCAGAAGATTTTGTCGAAAATCCGAATTTGATACAAGAAGTCTCTTCATAGCAAAATCCACGAAAAAAACAGGTTTAGGGGTGAATTTAACCTCTCTCATCCCTCCCTAAGGAAATCAAAATAGTATCAAATGAAAGCTTATGAAAAAAGCTGAGATTTTGTTCGGTAATCCGAATTTGATACAAGAAGTCCTTCATAGCAAAATCCACGAAAACTGGTTTAGGTGAATTTAACCCTCTCATCCCTTCCCTAAGGGAAATCAAAGTAGTGTGTCAAATGAAAGCTTATGAAAAAGCAGAGATTTTGGTGAAAATCCGAATTTGATACAAGAAGTCCTTCATAGCAAAATTCAGAAAAAAACAGGTTTAGGGTGAATTTAACCCTTTCATCCCCTTCCTAAGGTAATCAAAGTAGTATCAAATGAAAGCTAATAAAAAGCAGATATTTTGTCGAAATTCCGAATTTAATACAAGAAGTCCTTCATAGGAAAATCCACGAAAACAGGTTTAGGGTGAATTTAACCTCTCATCCCCTCCCTAAGGAAATCAAAGTAGTGTCAAATGAAAGCTTATGAAAAAGCAGAGATTTTGTCGAAAATCCGAATTTGATACAAGAAGTCCTTCATAGCAAAATCCACGAAAACAGGTTTAGGGGTGAATTTAACCCTCTCATCCCTCCCTAAGGAAATCAAGGTAGGGTCAAATGAAAGCTTATGAAAAAGCAGAGATTTTGTCGAAAATCCGAATTTGATACAAGAAGTCCTTCATAGCAAAATCCACGAAAAACAGGTTTAGGGGTGAATTTAACCTCTCATCCCCCTCCCTAAGGAAATCAAGGTAGGGTAAATGAAAGCTTATGAAAAAGCAGAGATTTTGTCGAAAATCCGAATTTGATACAAGAAGTCCTTCATAGCAAAATCCACGAAAAAACAGGTTTAGGGATGAATTTAACCTCTCATCCCTCCCTAAGGAAATCAAGGTAGTGTCAAATGAAAGCTTATGAAAAAGCAGAGATTTTGTCGAAAATCCGAATTTGATACAAGAAGTCCTTCATAGCAAAATCCACGAAAACAGGTTTAGGGGGAATTTAACCTCTCATCCCTCCCTAAGGAAATCAAGGTAGTGTCAAATGAAAGTTTATGAAAAGCAGAGATTTTGTCGAAATTCTGAATTTGATACAAGAAGTCCTTCATAGCAAAATCCACGAAAACTGGTTTAGGGGGAATTTAACCTCTCATCCCCTCCCTAAGGAAATCAAGGTAGTGTCAAATGAAAGTTTATGAAAAAGCAGAGATTTTGTCGAAATTCTGAATTTGATACAAGAAGTCCTTCATAGCAAAATCCACGAAAACAGGTTTAGGGGTGAATTTAACCCTCTCATCCCCTCCCTAAGGAAATCAAGGTAGGGTCAAATGAAAGCTTATGAAAAAGCAGAGATTTTGTCGAAAATCCGAATTTGATACAAGAAGTCCTTCATAGCAAAATCCACGAAAAACAGGTTTAGGGGTGAATTTAACCCTCTCATCCCCTCCCTAAGGAAATCAAGGTAGGGTCAAATGAAAGCTTATGAAAAAGCAGAGATTTTGTCGAAAATCCGAATTTGATACAAGAAGTCCTTCATAGCAAAATCCACGAAAAACAGGTTTAGGGGTGAATTTAACCCTCTCATCCCCTCCCTAAGGAAATCAAGGTAGGGTCAAATGAAAGCTTATAAAAAAGCAGAGATTTTGTCGAAAATCCGAATTTGATACAAGAAGTCCTTCATAGCAAAATCCACGAAAAACAGGTTTAGGGGTGAATTTAACCCTCTCATCCCCTCCCTAAGGAAATCAAAGTAGTGTCAAATGAAAGCTTATGAAAAAGCAGAGATTTTGTCGAAAATCCGAATTTGATACAAGAAGTCTTTCATAGCAAAAATCCACGAAAAACAGGTTTAGGGGTGAATTTAACCTCTCATCCCTCCCTAAGGAAATCAAGGTAGGGTCAAATGAAAGCTTATGAAAAGCAGAGATTTTGTCGAAAATCTGAATTTGATACAAGAAGTCCTTCATAGCAAAATCCACGAAAACAGGTTTAGGGGTGAATTTAACCCTCTCATCCCCTCCCTAAGGAAATCAAGGTAGGGTCAAATGAAAGCTTATGAAAAAGCAGAGATTTTGTCGAAAATCCGAATTTGATACAAGAAGTCCTTCATAGCAAAATCCACGAAAAACAGGTTTAGGGGTGAATTTAACCCTCTCATCCCCTCCCTAAGGAAATCAAAATAGTATCAAATGAAAGCTTATGAAAAAGCAGAGATTTTGTCGGTAATCCGAATTTGATACAAGAAGTCCTTCATAGCAAAATCCACGAAAAACTGGTTTAGGGGTGAATTTAACCCTCTCATCCCTTCCCTAAGGAAATCAAAGTAGTGTCAAATGAAAGCTTATGAAAAAGCAGAGATTTTGGTGAAAATCCGAATTTGATACAAGAAGTCCTTCATAGCAAAATTCACGAAAAACAGGTTTAGGGGTGAATTTAACCCTTTCATCCCCTTCCTAAGGTAATCAAAGTAGTATCAAATGAAAGCTAATAAAAAAGCAGATATTTTGTCGAAATTCCGAATTTGATACAAGAAGTCCTTCATAGCAAAATCCACGAAAAACAGGTTTAGGGGTGAATTTAACCCTCTCATCCCCTCCCTAAGGAAATCAAAGTAGTGTCAAATGAAAGCTTATGAAAAAGCAGAGATTTTGTTGAAAATCCGAATTTGATACAAGAAGTCCTTCATAGCAAAATCCACGAAAAACAGGTTTAGGGGTGAATTTAACCCTCTCATCCCCTCCCTAAGGAAATCAAGGTAGGGTCAAATGAAAGCTTATGAAAAAGCAGAGATTTTGTCGAAAATCCGAATTTGATACATGAAGTCCTTTCATAGCAAAATCCACGAAAAACAGGTTTAGGGTGAATTTAACTCCTCTCATCCCTCCCTAAGGAAATCAAGGTAGGGTCAAATGAAAGCTTATGAAAAGCAGAGATTTTGTCGAAAATCCGAATTTGATACAAGAAGTCCTTCATAGCAAAATCCACGAAAAACAGGTTTAGGGATGAATTTAACCTCTCATCCTCCCTAAGGAAATCAAGGTAGTGTCAAATGAAAGCTTATGAAAAGCAGAGATTTTGTCGAAAATCTGAATTTGATACAAGAAGTCCTTCATAGCAAAATCCACGAAAAACAGGTTTAGGGGGAATTTAACCCTCTCATCCCCTCCCTAAGGAAATCAAGGTAGTGTCAAATGAAAGTTTATGAAAAAGCAGAGATTTTGTCGAAATTCTGAATTTGATACAAGAAGTCCTTCATAGCAAAATCCACGAAAACTGGTTTAGGGGTGAATTTAACCTCTCATCCCTTCCTAAGGAAATCAAAGTAGTGTCAAATGAAAGCTTATGAAAAGCAGAGATTTTGGTGAAAATCCGAATTTGATATAAGAAGTCCTTCATAGCAAAATTCACGAAAACAGGTTTAGGGGTGAATTTTAAACCTTTCATCCCCTTCCTAAGGTAATCAAAGTAGTATCAAATGAAAGCTAATAAAAAAGCAGATATTTTGTCGAAATTCCGAATTTGATACAAGAAGTCCTTCATAGCAAAATCCACGAAAACAGGTTTAGGGGTGAATTTAACCCTCTCATCCCCTCCCTAAGGAAATCAAAGTAGTGTCAAATGAAAGCTTATGAAAAAGCAGAGATTTTGTCGAAAATCCGAATTTGATACAAGAAGTCCTTCATAGCAAAATCCACGAAAACAGGTTTAGGGGTGAATTTAACCCTCTCATCCCCTCCCTAAGGAAATCAAGGTAGTGTCAAATGAAAGCTTATAAAAAAGCAGAGATTTTGTCGAAAATCCGAATTTGATACAAGAAGTCCTTCATAGCAAAATCCACGAAAAACAGGTTTAGGGTGAATTTTTAACCTCTCTCATCCCCTCCCTAAGGAAATCAAGGTAGGGTCAAATGAAAGCTTATGAAAAAGCAGAGATTTTGTCGAAAATCCTGAATTTGATACAAGAAGTCCTTCATAGCAAAATCCACGAAAAACAGGTTTAGGGGATGAATTTAACTCCTCTCATCCCTCCCTAAGGAAATCAAGGTAGGGTCAAATGAAAGCTTATGAAAAAGCAGGGATTTTGTCGAAAATCCGAATTTGATACAAGAAGTCCTTCATAGCAAAATCCACGAAAACAGGTTTAGGGGTGAATTTAACCCTCTCATCCCCTCCTAAGGAAATCAAGGTAGTGTCAAATGAAAGCTTATGAAAAAGCAGAGATTTTGTCGAAAATCCGAATTTGATACAAGAAGTCCTTCATAGCAAAATCCACGAAAAAACAGGTTTAGGGGTGAATTTAACCCTCTCATCCCTCCCTAAGGAAATCAAGGTAGGGTCAAAATGAAAGCTTATGAAAAGCAGAGATTTTGTCGAAAACTGAATTTGATACAAGAAGTCCTTCATAGCAAAATCCACGAAAACAGGTTTAGGGTGAATTTAACCCTCTCATCCTCCCTAAGGAAATCAAGGTAGGGTCAAATGAAAGCTTATGAAAAAGCAGAGATTTTGTCGAAAATCCGAATTTGATACAAGAAGTCCTTCATAGCAAAATCCACGAAAAACAGGTTTAGGGGTGAATTTAACCCTCTCATCCCCTCCCTAAGGAAATCAAGGTAGTGTCAAATGAAAGCTTATGAAAAAGCAGAGATTTTGTCGTAAATCCGAATTTGATACAAGAAGTCCTTCATAGCAAAATCCACGAAAAACAGGTTTAGGGGTGAATTTAATCCTCTCATCCCCTCCCTAAGGAAATCAAAGTAGTGTCAAATGAAAGCTTATGAAAAAGCAGAGATTTTGTTGAAAATCCGAATTTGATACAAGAAGTCCTTCATAGCAAAATCCACGAAAAACAGGTTTAGGGGTTAATTTAACCCTCTCATCCCCTCCCTAAGGAAATCGAGAGTAGAATCAAATGAAGGCTCATGAAAAAGCAGAGATTTGTCGAAAATCCAAATTCGATACAAGTTCTCCTTCATAGATAAATCAATCAAAAGTAGTTGTAGGAGTGAAATTGAGCGCTTTACGGGCTTAGATAGAATCAAATGAAACTTCCTGTGGTATAATTTTTCCCATATGGCGAAGGCTTTTCAATCGCATGGGATACCAATTTGTAAATATTAACCAACATCTTCATTCTAAACTAATCCTATTTCTCCTTTTTGATCACTTAAAATGGTGACTTTGCATCTTAATATGTAAAAATGAAAAATTATAGGTGTTAACTGTTAACTTCCATATACATAATCAACATCTCGGAGACAATAATTAACGTGGCGTTCATCTACATTTTCGTACGCGGCATCGTTTGTGAAAAACTACTACACGCCAATGAACCTTCGTGAACTCGGCTCTTTCTACAGATAACTTTTCCGTACAGATTCAATAATACACAGGTACCGTTTGGGCTGTTTCACCGGCCTTCGACCATGAATTTTCAATGTCAAAGAGAAAACAGGGCAGGTTTTATGCGACTCCGAAAGAAAATTTTTGCGAAGGTGTAGAATGTGTATTGAGGCTGGAGGTGACCACTTTGAAAACCTATTTTAAATTTTATAAATAAATTGGTTGTTATCTACATGATGTGTGATTTATTGCCATACCTTTTTTCTCTTTCTTATCTAAAACTCTTCTTATGAAGCTAATTTTCATTAAGTTTCTATCATAGCTGGATCAGAAAAATCTTAAAATGGCTAGTTAGGTTATTTTTTAAAAATAATCTTTTAGAGTAAACGTCTTGTTTTCTTTGACTTTTTTTGTTCGTTTTTTTTTCCAGCTAGCTGAGTTTTGAAGGATAATTCTAGCAAAAGTGTTGAGTATCATTTTTGGCGCTCTTTGTTCACCCGAACAGAGTGCCTATCATTTTGCCCGAATGTCTGTAATTTTGGAATATCGAGCCGAAAATGAGGTCTCAATCGATTGGGTTCGACTCCTGATGAAGAATTCGTGGCAAATAATTGCAAATAAATTTATTTTCGAGAAAAATATAACATCAATAATTACTTGTGGCCTCACATTTTATGTTCGAAGCCCCACCCCTTTGAGTCTGAAAACAAATTTCGAAAAAAAAATTGCGACCTAAACGCGGCGTCCACACAGCAAGTACTTACGAACGATACTGGCCGAGACTACGCGCATGCGCGTATCCTCTCTAGCATCCAAAAGGAATCAGCTAGAGTTTTCATATTTTCAGAATAGGTTAATTGTCCAAATATCTCGGTCAAGTTCGTTATTAGGTCAAATCCGTCGGATGGTTCAGTAGTTATGAGCATCTGAAATTTTGTTTCAATAACTACTAGAATATCCATCCGATCAAGTTGATACTTGAAATGTTATTGAGGGAGGCTGAAACGAAATTGGCTTGCAAATTTGGCAGAAATCATCACGTATATAAAACATAAATATAAATTAATATTTCTGACTTTTTTAGCCCGATAGTCTTCTATAACGTGTTTTAGCGTTCTTTAAACTATATTGTGTTATAAATTGTTTTCATACAAATACCTCTATAATAGAAAATTTTAAAAAATTCCCAAAAAAAAATTTTCAATACTCAATATCTCCTAAGACTTCATTTAGATTTAAATAAAAATCCGTATATATATTGAGGTTACTGATATCTTACTCATCCCCAAATTTCATTGTCGTAACTATGGATCGTTTCGGGAAAGACGATCTGAGCAATGACAACCGCCACAGAGTCTACCCCTTCTGAAGATATGTTCATTTTTTCATTTACTCAAAGAGAAAAATAGAAATGTCATGAAGTCCGAGCTTGTCATTGAAAGATTTGCCATCACAGATCGATATTCGTTTGACAACTTGCGGACCTAGATATCAGTGTCAGTTGGCGTAATATCAATCAAAATTTTCATAGAATTCATAGAGGTAGAATTCGATGTCGATGACGTTGTCAACATTCAGAAAAGCACAGACGTAATACTAATCAAAAAAATTTTTTATCATAGATTTGATGGCGTTGTCAAAACTCAGAAAAGCAATGACGTAAGTTTTTAGGAGAAGCATAGAACAAAATTTGGTGAAAATGATGTGTGATTTATTGCCATACCTTTTTCTTTTTCTTATCTAAAACTTTTCTTATAAAGCTAATTTTTCATTAATTTTATGAGTAAACGTCTAGTTGTTTGATTTTTTCCAGCTCGCTGAGTTTGAAGGAGTTAGACTGTTGAGTATCATTTTTTATTAATGATTCTGAAAGCTGAGTGATGATCGCAGTTTTCAAGCCTACTAAGAAAACATGAAGTAACCTGTTTACATCTGAATTTGAAAATTTAGATCATGATCCAAAATACGTAACTTTTTCACTCGAAACCAATATTTCCATAATTTTTATCATAAGTTATGATGCTGGTTATTTTATGTATAAAAGTACAAATTCATGGCGATCTATTTACAACAAAAAAATATCAGAAAAGTCTTGTACTTTTTTTTTTTTAATTTTGAAGATGTTCAAGTTGAAAATTCTCAAATTTCATAAAAAAATTCATAACTCGGAAACCGTGAAAAATCGGATAACATACATGGGGGTGATTCGAATACCCCATGACATGAGGGACCTGTTTTTTTTTATGGACGTCAATCGTCCGGCCACCCTGTATAACAAATCTTGATGTCCTCATGTAAAATCCGTGGTCAGTCTTCGGCCGTAAATTAATTTTATTCATTAACTACTTTGCGCAAAATAAAACTAGAGCGAATATTATAAGGATTTGTATTATTGTTTCAGGTTCAGAAAAGACCTCATTTGAAGAAGAAAAATTTATAAAGCACGGATGTGGGGTCGTTGGCTTTAGCGCTCTTCTTAAGCCATCTCCGAGTAATTATTCACTTTCAAAAATTACATCGCACCCACATAATGATAGCAGTCATATTAACTTCTGTCCGGTTTCAAATGAGAACCGCTGGGGGGAAACCAAGGCACGTAACAAATACTCTATAACTGCTATTTTATAACTGTTGGATACATATCATAACAAGTAATTGATTTGCTCCGATGAATTGGATTGTCCTGTGCAAGTAGTTTGGTGAGTGGCGTCCCGAAGGGTTCCAATCTAGGCCCCTCCTCTTCTTACTAATCACATCAGATCTGCCTTCCGAAATGAAATCAGCTCCCTCGTTGTTAGCCGACAATGCCAAAATCTACGGAAATCCCTTTACCAAGTCTTACAGGATGATCTCGGCGCTATTGCAAGATGTTCAAACACGTGGATTATTTCTCTCAATACAAAAATTGTAGAGTTCTTCACATGGGGTTAAAAATAACCCACCACAAATACACTATTTATCATGTCATCGAATCTGAGGTCTCCCACCGTGATCTTCGAGTAGTTATCACTAAGGACCTGATTGTGGCTGTTACTCGCAAAGCCAACGAAAATGCTCTACATGATCCGGAACAGTTTTGGACGATGTAACCTTCAGACCTGCAGAACATCGAGGCTCGCCGTTTGCAAGGGACCTGATAACAGAATACAGAGCCTTCCACGGTTTATTCGGAGTAGATTTATCAAACCTATTCAGCCGTAATCCGCTGAATCATTTCCGAAGTCATGGTCCGAACGAGCACATTTTGCCGAAGAGGATTTTTGTTGATTTCAATGCACTGTCAGATAATGTGGTGAATCTATTATAATAATATGATGCATAGTAATCTAGCGCCTAAACCAATCAACCGATTTGCATCAAATTTTTTTTAAATTAACGGTAGGCGTCTAAACTTATGCAGAAAAATAATAACAAGTGTCAAACATCTATAATTTCTCTTAAAAACACAAAAACTTAAAAATTAAGGGTGTTTGGCATGTTTTCGCTGTACATGGCGCCACCGCTCAACAAATTTTTACGGATATGGGCTTTAATTTCTTCTTCTTGCACTCTAAGTCACCATTACCGTCATGTAACTCATTAAAAACATTTGTAAATTTGATTAACTTTATTTGTATTTAAATTATAACATGTGAGTTATAAATCATATGGTAACATTGCTAGAAGAGGAAAAACACTTTATTTCAGTTGTTTTATGTAGGCTTTCAATTTAAAAGGGTGAAGTGAATTTTTGTGAATAAAATAATTCGTGAATTTGCAATAGCTAAAAATTTCAAATTTTGTTATTTGAATAATAGTACCTTAAGTGAAAGTTGAACTGTAAGGGGGCGAGTTAAAAAAGGTTCAATAGTACTACCTGAGTTGATCAGAAAGTGAAGCATTTGAATAATTTTATAACAATTTATAATTTATAAAACGTGCTTGAAAATATAAGATGGAAACTGCGATTTTGAAAAAAAGTTTCATTTCAAAAGTAATTGTCAAACTTAATAACGTGTAATAATTATAATAAACATCTATAATTTCTTTAAAATACACAAAAAACTTAGGGTGTTTGGCATGTTTTCACTGTAGATGGCGCTACCGCTCAACAAATTAAAATTGACTTCCGCCCATGCTTCTGCAATTTCAGCTTTGACTTTCAAAGAGGAAAGACGTGTTTTGACGAGCTTGATATTAAGTTTGATTTTAAGCTTATTTTAATTTCCAAACCTACCGAGTTAATTTAGAAAATTATAATTGAAAAAGATATTGAAAACCCAAATTTGGATGGTTATTCTTCATTTTTGGGTAAAAATTGAAAACGGGTCACGTCCGATTTTTCAATTTTGAGTTAGGTCCAGTGTAAAATTTTTAAATTTTAATTCACAATGGAGACACGACGACGAGGCAGACCAGTGGGTTCTCGAAACGCTATTCGGACAACCCGAACTGAAAGAAAACGACGCCGCGATCATAACAATAATTACGCAATGCGATCACTATTTGTAGCGAGAAGGGCTCCTGCTCCGGTTGAAGTCGAAATTCCCGCGTTTTCTGTCGGCGAAATGAGCGATTCGTGTCAATTTTGCAATGCTCTGGATTTTAGGGGTGAAAAAGGGCGAGATGGATTCAGCCAGTGCTGCCAGAAAGGCAAATTTGTAATGAGCGAGCAGATGCAATTGAAAGAAGTACCAGCTTTCCTCAGAGAACTTTACACAGGAACAGATGAAGAATCGAAGTATTTCCAAAACAATATACGCCAGTATAACAGTGCCTTTGCGTTTGCTTCCCAAAGAGTTAGCTTAAGAGAATTTGCATCAACTGGCCCTTATTCATTTTGTCTGCATGGAACATCATACAGCAGAATTGGTTCCATGGTTCCATTATTCCGCAACCTGGAAACTCGCCCAGATTCTGTCAACTTTACACACTTGATACTAATGAAGCTCTGCAACATAGATTCCAACACCCAGCTAACCAAGGATGCAATCTAGTGGCAATGCTTCGACTAGATGAAATGCTTCGCGCGCTTTCTTACTTGCGCCCGTGGCGACACGGGCTTTTCCACTAGTGGGTTCAAGAATTCTTTGGACCGATGGTTCGCGGGTGTGGCTTCCAGTGCTTTGCTTTCTTTTTATTCGATACTGAGACATTTCATTTATTTTAAAATTTACTTTTTGTGAGTTTAAAGAATTTTTGTTCACAACTCTTCTCCAAAATAATAATAATGACTAAAATTTGGTTCTGTCCGGTTTCAAACTGAGACCTCGAGGGCACACAACCGCTCTACGAATCCAGGTAGTTGATAATTGAGGAACTTATCGACTCAGATCCTAGCGAGTAATTTTGAAGTTTTGAGAGTAGATATCTCGAAAGTATTAGATTGTCGAAAATATAAATGTATCAATGGGTTTTTATGATAGAACTGCATCACAAGAGATTATATTCGAGAAGTGTAATTTGAAAAAAAATCCATAATTCCGAAACTACGGTGTCGATTTGACGGAATAACGAACCCCTCCGAGATTTACATGCCTCAGACCTACCCTCAAAATTTCAGCTATCTAGCTCATTTCGTTCGGACGTAATCGTGTCTACGAACAGACAAAATAGATATTGACCACGGATTCTTAATCAGAGGACCCATACGAAACGATTTATTCCATTTTCACCCCAATATTCGAAATATACAGAGATTTGGGCAAATCTATAAGCACTCTGCATAGGTGAACATGAGCGTCAAAAACTACACACCTCTTTATAACCATATTAATTTTTTATTTTATAACTTTTGAAATTTTTAATGTATTAACACAATTTTTAGCTCAATGATTAAGACATAAACCCTAATCGAATTGACTTTATCGCATAATTTCAATAAATGTATCTCTAATTAAAATAATTCATTGACTAAGCAAGAACTCCATACGTAAGAAAACTACTTCTGGACAAGCGCAAAAGCAACTGACTACACGACAATGCTACCAAACATCAGTCAATTGATAGCCAAACCTCGTATTTCATCTAGCTTGATTATAATTCAAATGTGGCATGGGAAAACGTTAAACGACATTCTTATCGTATTGTTTTCAAACTGAAGAAAACAAAGCAGATGTGCATTCCTTCGCACCTGCTATTCACCCCGTCTACGGACCGTATCCGTTTCTTCTTACATGACACGAGTTCACGTTCGGGGAATTCTTACGGCCTTAATGACGTTGCACCGAAGGTAAGAGTCATCTACATTCCGTAGAAAGTGAACGAAGGAACGTTAGGAATCTCCTTGTAGAACTTGCTGAAAAACCAGAATGGTTTTCTTCGCCGAGCGGATTTGTACAGGCTGACTCAAATCATGGTCCATGCTTGGAGTGTAGCACTGAAAGGTACTCGAGTGAGAGATACTCAAACCTCAATTTTGACGTTCATTTCATAGATCATACTCTGAGAAACCTTAGGTGAGTTCGGCAGTTTATCTGGCATTTTCTTGTCATGCTTTGACAACGATCATATAGAATCATAAAACAATGTAAATTATATATATACAGGGTGTCAAGAAAAGAAGTACTATACATAGTGCCACGCGATAGAGGGGCACGAAATTTGAAAAAAGGTCCTATATATGTCGGAAATTGCTTCCTTCAAGAAATACATGGTGTTGAAGTTCATTTTTTTATTTGGTTTTTTTTAATAACTTTGGACGAAGAGGTAAGAATTTAACAAAATGTGGAATGCGAGAATTATGTATGATGCAGAATCCAAAAATCATGTTAGTTTTTAGATTACTGCTAGAGGACGCCACATACATTATTCCTCCACATTTAAATTAACCATAACTTTTTTGCCTTACACTGTATGTTATTCTGGACTAGAAAAAGCGATTATTCTACCTTTTTTCCTTTGTTGAAGTCGCTGGGATACACGGCTTCCGGTAAAAACGCTTAAGTAATCTACTTACAATAACAAATACGAAACACTTCAATAATTAAATTTTAATTACAAGAGCAAAAGACTGTTTAATTAACAAAAAATGATTAAGTATTAAGAAGATAATCGATTTGCTGGCATTGTGCTTGAATGCACTTTTCTACTCTTTGTATCATTGATTGACGGCATCTTGTGCAATATATCCGGATCATTACGAAATCTTTCGGTAAATTCCATAATTATGTTCCATAACTGTTCTTTAATATTGATTTCTATGTCATATACTTCATTTTTCATGAATCCTCAAAATGCAAAATCGAAGGGATTACGGTAGGGACTACGATTTGGCCAGGCAATAGGTCTTCATAGACCAATCCACCTGTTTCCAAATCTTCTTTGTGAAATTTCCTTTGCCACTCGTGATATACAGGGTGTTCCTAAATTGAACGTACAAACGAAAAGGGGAGATTCCTTAAGTGAGTTTAAGAAAAAAAGTCCCATAAACATGGGGTCGCAAACGTTTCGTTTTCGAGATACAGAGTGTTGAAGTTTGAATTTTTTCAAGTTTTTTTCTCATAGTATCTACACTTCACAAGATATTCAACTGAAATTTGGCATAGATATTACATTTGAGAGTTCTCACCACGTGACATGGCAATTTCGATAGAAGATCTACAGGGTGATATTTTTTCTGGAACACTGCCACCTGTTCTTCTGCAGAACTTTTTTTGGTGAGCAACTGTTAATTTGAAAAAATGTAAAATGAAGCTTTGTTCTTATACTAAACTTTTCGGTCTCATGTAGTTTTGTCGTATCTACCAACGATTTCGAGAAAAAAAAATTTGAATTCTCTCGAAATTCTCGTAACTATGATAGGAAGGCCAGTTTGTAATCTGTGGTTAATGAATTCAGTGCCAGTTTTGACACATCAAATTATTGAACGTTTGTTTTTTTAAAAAGTGAAGGTGGTTGCATTTGTGGCTATTTATTTTTTTGAATGTAGTTAGACTACTATTTTCATTACGATTTTTATGACTGTCACAACAATAATTTGATCAGAAATTAGAACCTCTACACATTTCAATATCAAAACATGCCGAATTTCACGAATTCCGAAATGACTGATATGCATTTCATGTATGGTCTTGCAAATGGAAATGCAAGAGAAGCTAGGCGTCTTTACATGGAACGCTATCCCAATAGAGTGATACCAAATCATCGAATGTTCTCTGATATTCATAGGCGTCTTTCAGAAGCTGGATCTTTTTCCACGAAAAGAATTAATGCTGGGAGACCACGCAGTGTGAGAACACCACAACTCGAAGAGGCAGTTATGAACGAAATAGAACAACATCCAAGAACCAGTACAAGAAAAATTAGTGTACTTTTGAATGCAAGTCATCAAGTTGTTTGGCGGATCTTGCGGGATTCTCTGCTATATCCTTATCACATTCAGAGGGTGCAAGCTCTTCTGCCTCGAGATTTTCATCCGAGGGTTAGTTTTTGTCAGTGGTACCTCAGTAGACTATTGATGAATCCTTATTTTGATTGCCAAATTCTATTCACTGATGAAGCCTGCTTCTCAAGGACTTCAATTATCAATTTTCATAATGAACACGTATGGGCTGAGGAGAATCCGCATGGATATGTAGAAACCCATTTTCAAGAGCAATTTTCACTAAATGTGTGGGGTGGTAATATTGGTGATGATTTGATTGATCCTTTCTTCTTGCCAGGTCGACTAACAGGTCAATCATACAGACATTTTTTAGAAAACGATTTGCCCTTGTTATTGGAAGATATACCTCTTATGCTACGACGAGAAATGTGGTTCATGCATGACGGTGCTCCTGCTCATTTTTCAGTTTTGGCAAGGGAGTATTTGGACGAAAATTATGAAAACAGGTGGATTGGACGGGGAGGGTCCTCAGTCATGGCCCGCCAGATCCCCAGACTTAAATAGTTTAGATTTCTTTTTATGGGGCCACCTGAAATCTCTAGTATACTCGACACCCGTGAACACCGTAGAAGAACTGAGAAATCGTATAATAGGCGCATTTGATACAGTTAGGAATACTCCGGGAGTGTTTGAAAGAGTTCGATCGTCTATGAGACGAAGAACAGAAGCTTGTATAAGAGTTGGGGAGGACATTTTCAACATTTGCTGTAGTTCAGTCCTTTGCGGTTACTTAGTTTTCTTGTTATGATTTTTTTTTTTTTAGTTTTACGTTTCTTGTTGTAATACATTTTTGTGTTGATTATACGAGTTTATCGAATCTTTATGAATCATCGATACAGATCAGGAAAATTTCCATAAAAACTGACACTGAATTCATTCACCACAGCTTACAAAGTGGCCTTCCCATCATAATTTGGATTTTCACGAGGATTTCGAGAGAATCGTTCAAAATTTTTTTCTCGAAATCGTTGGTAGATACGACAAAACTACATGAGACCGAAAAGTTTAGTATAAGAACAAAGCTTCTTTTTACATTTTTCAAATTAACAGTTGCTCACCAAAAAAAAAGTTCTGCAGAAGAACAGGTGGCAGTGTTCCAGAAAAAATATCACCCTGTAGATCTTCTATCGAAATCGCCATGTCACGTGGTGAGAACTCTCAAATGTATCAATGCCGAATTTCAGTTGAATATCTTGAGAAGTGTAGATACTATGAGAAAAAAAACTTGAAAAAAAAATTATACTTCAACACTCAGTATCTCGAAAATGGGTCCCATGTTTATGGGACTTTTTCTTCTTAAAATCACTTAAGGAATCTCCCCTTTTCGTTTGTACGTTCAATTTAGAAACACCCTGTATATATTGAAGTTTTGGCTCACAATTTTTGGTTAGCAAACAATAGAGCATGAAGTGTTATCAGAGGTTAGTGACGGGGTGCCATACAATTCGACGTATGACTTAAAAGCTTAGGGAAAAACCCTGGCTCGCCTCATGAGTGTTGTTGTGTGTAAAAAAATAAGCTGAAATTGGGACTTCTTTCTTCAAGAATGGTCTTCTGTTAATAAACACAGAGGCTTCTTCAAGTTGCCCACATCGAATCTGAAAATAAAAAGACAAAAGCAGAAAAAAAACTGAATAAAAAATACGTATCGAACCCGTTTGAACTTCATAACCCATTCCGATAAAGAATCGAAAACATCATGAACAGCCATCTTGAAATAATAGGTTGTCAAATATCTACCTTCCGCCTTTTTGTCTTTTATATGTACAAAGCGCTACAGAGCTCGTAACTGGCAATACTATACATAATTTGAGAGGTCTTAAAGGCAAATCCGCTAGAGAAATGTTCCGTAAGATTAATGGTGTTTTGGGGGATGGTACTCTATCAGTTCGAACCGCGGAGGAATGGTTTCGACGATTCAGAGCCGGTGAAAACGACACCAAGGATAAGCTGTGGTCGAAGGCAGGTGAATCGTCCCAAACAGTGGCCAAGCCGGTATTGACCGCCAGGAAGGTTTTGCTGTGTGTTTGGTGGGATTGGAAGGAAATCATCCACTATGAGCTGCTCCCATATGACCAGACGTTTAATTCTACCATCTATTGCCAACAACTGGTCTGCTTGAAGCAGGCGATCGACCAGAAGCGTCCAGAATTGGCCAACAGGAAGGGTGTAGTGTTCCACCAGGACAAGGCCAGACCATACACTTCGTTGATGACTCGTCAGAAGCTACGGGAGCTCGGATAGGTTTTATCGCATCCACCATACAGCCCAGACATAGCGCCAAGTGATTACCACCTGCTCCTGTCCATGGTGAACGCCCTTGGTGGTGTAAAGTTGAACTCAAAAGAGGCTTGTGAAAAGTGGTTGTTCGAGTTCTTTGCAAATAAGGAAGGGGGCTTCTACGAGAGAGGTATTATGAAGTTGTCGTCTAGATGGAAACAGATTATCGAATAAACCGGCGCATATTTGAACTAAATCCGATTACTGTAACCCTTTTTATAAAGTATTGAATAAAGAGCAAAAAAACGGAAGGGAGATATTTGACAACCTATATATAGGAAAATTATTGATGAGATGAGGTATCGTTTCTTTTATCTATTGGGACGACTATTACCTGTTCTCAAACGATTAAGAACCGTCCAAATTTTTCTTGAAAGATCAAAACCAAGAATTTTTCCGAAGGATCATAAATGAGATCGTTATTGAACATTTCATAAGAGTTCCACATAATCTTCCATAATTCTTTTTCGCCAATGTTCACATTGAAGAACGTTTTATACCCGAATGGTTTACGTGACTTCAAGCTGAGAATTCTATTTTGTGGAATGTATGAAGTAATTGGAAATAAATTAGTAAAAGAATGATATTTCCACAAAGAACTCAGAGCAGCAGTATGTCTGCGAATATGAGGAGGGACAATATTAGACAAAACTAGTAACCAATGAACCGGTGTAGATCTTATGGTGCCAGTAATTATTCTCATGGATGTATTCAATTGTGCATCGACTTTTTGTGTATGTGCACCATTAAACCAAACAGAGCAACAATAATCAGCTGCAGAAAAACTAAGGCTAGAAATGCTGTACATAGAGTGGAAGCATCAGCACCTCAAGATGATCCAGCTAAATTCTGAAGAATATTAGTCCTAGTTTTCAGTTTCATGCTCAGATCATCTAAACGAGCCTTTTAATTGAAAGATGAATCTAATTCAACGCCTAAGTACTTAGGATAAAAATTAAGTTTGATAGGAGGATCACTGAAATTGCTCATTATTCAGTATTCAAAAGGAAACAAGATACCTCTGTTTCGTTGAGGTTGGGACATAATCGCCACCCAACAAAATAATTCTTGGAAATCTCCAAATCAGATGATAGTATGTTCTCCAGAGTATGAAAATCTGAATGGAGATAAGCAATAGCAATGCATCAACATAAACGAAGTTCTTAGATGATATCGTGGGTAAATCCCTGAGATAAAAATTGAAAAGTAAAGCGGCTAGAACTGGTCCTTGTGGAAAACCATTCTTGAATATTTCGAAATTTTTCTAGTTGCTGTTATTGGGAATGGTCGAACTTATCCTTCTGGTGCTTATTCTTGCATTATTTTCTACTACTTGCAAAACGGCTTCTTCGTTTTCAACAATACGAGTTCTCGCGACTCCACTATTAATCTTGGTTTCTTAATTCATTCATCTTCTCCCAAACGCCTATGTACATCAATAAATGTTCGAATATAAGGAATCTGCCGTAACGGATATCTCTTTCGATAGATACGCTGCGCTTCGGAAGAATTTGATCGAGCTTCTCCATATCACGTAATCATGACTCTGCATTCCTCAAAGGTATATTAATCAATTTTTTGAAGAAAATCAAAAAAACAAGTAAATAAATTAAAAACTTAATCAAGAACACGAAATACCTATAACAATTATTACAAGTTAGATTGACAAATGGCAAAAATGTTGTTGTTTATAATTGAATTTCATTCGCCTGTCATTTTCATTATTCTGTGTTCTTGATTGGGATTTTAATTCAATTCCTTGCTGTTCTTTTAAACTGCTTTCAATAATGGTTACTAAAGTATATAGGTTACTTTGGCGCTTCTTGACAATTTGCCTGCACCAAAACTTTTAGATGTGTTTTTACGGGAAACCGTTAGTCCTACTGACTTCAACATATACCTTTTTGAAGAAAAAAGATTCGCTTTTTCTAGTCCAGAATGACATACAGTGTAAGGCAAAAAAGTTATGGTTAATTTAAATGTGGAGGAATAATTTAAGTGCGCCCTCAATCAGTAATTTAAAAACTAATATGATATTTGGATTCTGCATCACACAAAACCCCCGCATACCACATTTGGATCAATTCTTTCCTCTTGCCCAAAGTTATTAAAAACACAATCAAAAAATAAAATTAAACACCCTGCATTTATTAAAGAAAGCAGTTTCGGACATATATTCATAGGACATTTTTCGTAATTTATGGCTTTCTATCGCGTGGCACCATGCATGGTACTTTTTTCTTTGACATCCTGTGTAAATATTCACAGTATTGCCGTACTGAAAACTTTTCCTACACTTTGGGTTCTCGGCAATGTTGGGGACAATTATATAGATTCCATAATATAGAAAAATTACTGATCATTAGTTAATACTCTATATTTCGAACACAAGTGTGCGGTGCTTCATCATGAAACTGGAAAATATACATCGAAAATTGAAATACAATAATCAACTAACAAAAGTCAAGGCGAAAATAACATTGAGGAGACATTTAGTTGAACACAATCATCAAATCTATGTATAATCCGAATTGATTATTTGAGGGATGAGGTCGAAATTCGTTTTCTGTTTATACCATATTCATACTAGAAGATCCGATTGATTGTCATGAAGCGCGTGATCACGAAACGTGCTGCCTCCATTTACATTGCTCTTAAGGGATTTTGGTGCAAGGTAAGAATAATTATTCACGATTCTGTGGTTTCCATTCTATGGGTGAACAAAATATTTAGTAATAATTTGAGAGTGTTGCTCCATAAGCATTGCAAGATGCAAGACCGTACATAAGATGCATATCTGCATAGTCACTAAATGTGTATTCCATTTTCGAATTGAATTTACCAAGATATTCAAACTTCAATAAATTATCAACGTGTCAATAAAATTTAAAATGTCAATACGAAATATTTATTAATTTTATAGGTACCATAGTAACATTAGTAAAAACAGTACGTTTCTTAATACTGATAACATTTTCTTTTCAATAAAATTAAAACATTAATTTCTTCAATTTTTTTCTCGAAAACGGTTGATTTTATCGACAATGAATATGAGTTCCTTTCCTTTAGCTTTATGTTCAAAGTATTAAAATTTTATTTTTTAACTCCGTATCATAAAGGGTGTTGAAAATGTAAGCAGTAAAATGTACAACCTAGTCCGCCCCTGATAAACTAAACAAGCTAATTATGTTTAAGGGTAGTATTTTGAGAGGTCCTTACAACTGTTTATGGTATATAAAAAGAATATATATATATATATATATATATATATATATATTTATCTAACAGACGTGTTCAGTCCCGGTACATGGGACAGGCTACCTGAGACCCGTATGAACCAGATGATTTTTTGCGTGTAAATATGTGGAAAATCTGCTTTAAGGAAATATAACTCCTCAGGCAACTTTAGAGGGAAAAAATTTTTTCATTCAAAAAGTGATATACTTGATTCACGTTTTGAAGCCCGACATCCTAAACCGACTTTTCATTCCCACATATACGCCGACGGGATGTTCTCCAAACCTCTTCAGTCCCTGCGGTGTTGTCAGATCGTTGGGACTGACCGCGTCGGTTAGTTATACCGCAAATAACTCTAATTCCATATCTTATGTTGAGAAGTGACTGACGAGGATCTTTTACTTTTTCAGTAGAAGGTCACATAAAATGTATCCACTGAATTCTCCCAAAATATATCGCTTCTAACAACTTATACAATCCCAATAGAGAGAAACGTCGTATAGAAGATTGCTTTATTTAATTCTTCGAACCGGACTGATAATCAAATAACTCATCTTCACTGGTATTTAAATCTTCAACAGAATCATCATTTAATTTCATAAAAATCGGATACAATTGCTCATCGTCAGACAGTATGCAACAAATTTTCCTCATAAAAATGTTTTTCAATAACAACTGACATATGAATCATATTTGAAAAATTATCACAATAGAAATTTCAATCTATCTCTCTTCAATCGGTTTTTGTTAAGGAAAATTTTCAATATTTTACGACATAATAATAATATAAAACTTTATTCATTATTGAAAAACAAAAATCATTAGTAATATTATTTATTATACAATATTTGGAACACACTGTGATGTGTTTGAAAATTTCAGTAATTGAGAAATATTTGCAGTTTTTCAGTTTGTTTCCGATATTTTGTAAAAAATTTGACGAACGCCGATATTGAACGAGATCTTTAAGATATCATTTACGAAGAGAAAACATCAGAGAGATAACTTCTTCAACTTACTCATTTTTTACCTGGATAACTAGAAGTATTCGGGCTTCAAGAAAATTCATCAGGTGTTAAAGTTTTTAATGTTCAATGAGTCAAATAATTCAAGTTCTTCAGAAGTGCTTTATAGGCACTTGGAATGCCCTATTTCCAAGCTGTATCGGAAAAAATTGTTTCATTGGGATAAAATTAAATGACTTTATTTATATCTTCATAAACCCAATCGATTGGAAATATTTTTGACTCGCTAGTCGAAAAGATTATCTGTTTTGGTAGAACAATAGCTTGCTGTGCTACTTGGAACCAACCAAGCAAAAGTAATAAACCCAAATCTCATTAATATCCTGAATCCAAATGCAATAACCCTCGTAATTTTTTTAGGATTTATCATCAAAAGCATCAAACCGTTTGAAATTTGCATTTCTATGGGGATATCTCACTCTACCGAGACCAAGAAAGTTGTCATAAATGTGAAATTGTATTAAAAAAGCAGAAATGGTTTAACATCTCATAATGTTACCGTTGATTTTTGTGACCAGCATGTTGGGATATATTGAATTTTAAAACTCCGCGTTACAGGCTAGAGCGCTGACCCTTGGACCCTGAGTAGGTAGATGATTAACAAGGGATAATATAAATAGAGTTCAGTTTCACCAGTATTTATTCAAAATTTGAAAAATCATATTTCGGAAACTATTGGTTTTTCTAAGTCGAAAACGCTATTGGTGTTTACGCCTGATAGAATTGCACCATAAAAAAATTTTTTATTTGAAAATTTTATTTTGTTACTTGAAACTATTCTACCGATTTATCCGAATAACGAACTCAGCCGAGATATTTATAACTCAAATCTACTCTGGAAATGTCAACTCTAGCTCTATCGTATTCATGGAAGTATTTGATATTCAAGATTGACGGAGTCTATCCTCCTAGAGGATCTGATAATAATTATCTTTATCAGCGACTGAATTATCCAACTTTAAGTCTAAGAATAATTTTAGGATCAGTTATGGTTCTGTACAAAATCTTAAATAATAAAATCGACTGTGCCGAAATTCTCAGCAAATGAAATTTCCACCTACCATGTTTCAATTCGAGAAATGCTTCAGTTTTTAAATGTGAAAGAGCTAGAACAAATATCCTGCGTAAGGTTCCAATAAATTTAATGTGTAATAATTATATCATAGTAGCTGTACCTGTTGTGATATTTTTTCGTGCTCTCAACAAACTTTTAAGAAAATTGCACGATTCATAGTAAAATTTTGATTTTGTGTAATATATGTATGTAGGTGGTTATGGAGCAGTTATTCTTAATATTAACATTTATATCCCTGTATAGTGACTTGTCCTGTAAATGGATTTTCTGTTGGCTATTAATATAATAATAAAATATTATTATTATTAGAAATTTGGTTTTCAATATTAAAACCAGATTAAATTATGTGGGGAAGAAGTGATAAGAATCAGTATTTACTGAAAAATAAATCGTAGTTAAGATTTGAAGATGACGAATGAGGAAACATTCAATTTCTAAAATCAATTCACCTTTAAATCTTAAATTCAGTAAACAAGCGAGGCAAGAATTTTTGAGCGCTTGTTCCTAGTTGAACAGCGAGCTATCGTTTGTTCAAATGCCTGTAACTTTCGAATCTCGATAGATTGTCCATTGTCCAAATATCTGGGCAAAAAATGTCGGAAAGTTCTGCATTAATTATGCATTTGAATTTCGTTCCTCAACATTTCCTAACATACTAACATATCCATCAGATAAACTTGTAACTAGGAAGATGTTCGGATAGCGTTTGAACAAAGAGGTCTGTCAAATTTCATAGAAACCGTTCCTAAATACTTGATATCTCGTAAGATATTCATCAGCATTAAGAATAAGCACGCTGATGATCATGACCTCACGTCAGTGCTTTTCTAAATGTTTCAAGATCCATCCAATATTCTTGTACATTTCTCAATTAAAATTTTGTCCAGATTCATTTCATTTCGGTGAACATAAAAATTCAGAAAGTCAAATTCAGAAAAATATCGAAAATTTTCCGTAACGACTCCTATAAAGGGTGATTGAAATTTCCATGACTCTTATGAATATGATTCGTAAGTTAGTTGTTATCCGAAGAATGATAATAAAATTTTCATGCGAAAATTTTCCAGGTAGTTTTCTTCTAACGACGAGCTATTATCCCCATTTTTATGACTTTCAACTATACTCGTTCGAAGAATGAAATATCAGTGAGATGAGATCATATTTTCGGTCCGCTTGGAAGAAATGAATAAACTATCTTGTGGAGGACAGTCCCCTATATCGGGTTTGTATAAGTTGTAGAAGAATGAGAATTTCTGGTTTATACACAACGCACAGCGTTGCCAGATTTAGGATTGAGACGTAGATCGAGTATACCGTTTACATACAGCAAGACGAGGTCGCCGGAAGCGCCTCGCACTGGCCGTTCCCGAAGTATTTCTGTATAAAATATGATGTTTCACCGACTTTTCGCACCCGGCTCAAAATTCATATCTAACACCCCTGACCCCCTGATTATGATTCCATTGAAAAACGTTGTCAGACCCGGAGCCGGGTCTGACAACGTCACTTTTGGACCGAAAAGTCGGTAGAGTATACCGATTTGGGTCTGTGTAGGCGGTCAAACAAATCTATATATATATATATATATATATGGTATTGATTTTCATCAAATTTTATTAAGTAGTTTAAAAGTTATTCAAGAAAAATTGATTACCGGTGGCGTCCTTTAGGAGGCCGTATCGCCGTAGGGAGGGCCGCTAGGAAAAAAATTTATGGGAACTAATCATCTTATTTTTCAATGTTCTATCTGAATCCGAGAGATCTCACACATTTTCCCGGACACCCTGTATATGATTTGTTTGGCAATGATGTAACCGGGACTAACAAAAACAATCTTATGTTTACGCCATAAGCACATGATAAGCTTTCTTTTAATTAACCCCCAATTGTGTCAATTGGGTTCAATTGTAAGTATCTCGCCTGCGCTTGGTCTATTAAGTTTATTCAATTTCACGCAGTGACAAAACAGACAATAAGATGTCAATATTTCACAATACTTATTTGTAGACTTAATATTCACGTTTCAGAAAAAAATGTGAGGGTATCAATCGAAATTCCAAGAAGACCATTATTTTATATTATGCTAAGAAAAAAAGTATCCTGTTCATTCATCACCTCAGAGTCCACCATTGACAGTTATACATTTGATGAAACTATTTTGTTATATTTCTATCGATGATAAATCAAATGTCAGTATTCAATCCTGATTGAAAATTCCTATTTTGACGAAAAAATTAGTTCGTAACATAGAGTATACAATTAATACTATACTCTGTGGTTCCTACATATTATTCCCCTTATAGTCCGCTACTGACGAGTGTAAATTTAATGAAAAATGTTTCTGTAACTATTATGAACGCATAACGACGATCATCTACTTCAAGGAGAAAAAAAAATTGATTCGCACAGTGATATTTCACCCAACAAATCCTGCCACTGACAAGTATGCGTTCAATAAAATTTTGCTTATATGTTTGAGGAAAGTGGATTTCAACTCCTACTCCTATATTTCAATCAAAATCAATTTTCATGCTTAAGCATTTCTGTTGAATTTAATATATTCTATTAATCCTTCTGTCCGACCTTTAGTTCATTTGTGGTTATGAATAACCTTACATCTATGGCCTATGGTCAAGGTTAACGGAGGGTTTTTTTTCCATTCAAATTTTGTTATATTTTCATTTTTAACATTCAGAACATAATTAGCGTTTCCTCAAAAACAAATTATTTTCAAGAACCAAAACCAATCACTTTCTTAGACGGTCAGAGATTTTTTTTGCTACATACCTACCTACGACAAAGTTTTAATTATATTTCGGAAAACTTTTTTGGCTGCAATTACATGTATGAGATATAGTTGAAGATTAGTCCCTAATTAACTGAACTTTTGAGAGTTTTTTGTGTATTTGTACTTCATAAGTATGCAGATTTTTAAATTTTCATAATTTCGTAATACTGTGTGTTAGCAATGAGAATGTTCCTTTTGGTAGGGAATACAGAGAGTCAACAGAACAAAATGCCGACGGTTTTATTCAATTTAAATCATCTTCAGGGCTCCGAAATAAAGGATACATTCAAATAACACAAAAATGTAGAAATTAAATGGAACAACAGTTGGCTTCAATATGAAAACACAAAACTATGACACTTATTGAATTTGAACTTAAAACTACCATGAAAAAACAATAAATATGATAAGTTTATAAAAAATTCAGTAAGATGTTGAATGAAGAATTTATTTCTTCCTATATTTTATAATTCATAAGCAGTTACTCGCATTGTCAGTTGTTCTCTATTGTCAATTCATTTATATTTATTTATTGATAATTAATATATTTTTAATGATATAGGTGATCTTGAGTATCATACATAAGTAAGATATTAAAAATTATTTTTATTTTTTAAATATTTATGATTCCTTTGATTTTTATAAGTATGCAGTGACAGGCTAATGATTTTGCATTTGGTTTCAAGGCCCTTAATATTTGAATAAGTATGAATAAGGCTCAGCTATCATTATCATCTGTATAAATGAAAATACGAAGTGTTTGATTAAATAAAGAGTATTTATAGCATTCTGTCATCCAAAATAATTAGAGTACAAAATGCAATTTCTGGTATCATCTGTGAATTGGGCAGATTTTCCAAGAGATTGTAATGTTCTGATACACTGGTGAGATTTGAATAAAAAAATTTTGAACAGGTGTAAAAAATAATTCAACTCATCCGTTGGAGTCTTAACTAGATATTCACCACAAAACTATTCGATCATACAATCATATACAAGAATATTGTTCTCATAATTCTTAAATAATTAAGCCGTGGAAATCCTCATTTATGTCAGCCTACCTTGAAAAAATAATATCGTTTTCAGGTTCAACAAAGTATAAATCACATCATCCTAGATGTAATCATATCAGAATAATCCCATAGCACAATGACATCACAGAAATTCAGAAACACACTCCATGTACCGAACAAAACAATAATTCGTTCGCTTTACTTGATTCGACATCGAATCTCGTTCTCTAACCTAACTTGACTAACAGACAACCCTGACAAAAACAAAAGTAAACACTTCCACTTCCATTCTATAAGCATACAAACACAACCTGATTCTGCCGACCAGCTTGAAGATAGCTGACAATTGTAGAAAATCAGAGCAGCGTTGCCATATCTCTCAAAAGCTCTGAAAATTTTATATATTTCATTTCACATGAAATAAATGCTATCCTGAAATTATCAAGCTGGTTTTTATAATTTTGAATAAAATTATCTACATAGTGTTTCTCGAAAAAATGTCAACTGAACAGAATAAAATTTATTACTAGTCGTCATACGACTTTGCAGAGTTTTTGTACATTGGCTCCTTTTGATATGAAAAGACATTGACTGAATATAAATTGTTGCACGCGAATAACAGATCTTAACAGGGTGTTTTCTGAATGCCAGCTTGTCATATGTCGTGACGCACATGTACAATTTCACTGTTTTTCTGCACTTGTGTAACCATAAGAAAACATTAGGCAAAATATAAACTGTTGCACGCGAGAAATGGATGAGAAAGTATTGAAATGTCGATGTTGGAACTTATAAATATGAATTATTCACATAAGAGATCTGTATCTCGAAAAGTTTATGCTAATTTCTCTCGAGAGTTACTCATCTCGGATATAAGTACCTTATCGAATGACAACGGATTCTTTATCAGTGGAGTCTAGACATAATGACTGATTACCTTTTGAACTATTGCACATTTTTGAAAGATTCCATAACACCACTGTAGTGGTGATGACGGAATACCAGTCAATATTATGAAAAATTGTGCTGATGAGATAAAGTTTGTCATTTCATACTAGTGGTGTAACGAATGTTGATTTTTCACATTCGCGAATGCGAATGCGAATGCGAATATTCATCTCCAATATTCATGAATGCGAATGCGAATGCGAATGTTAAATTTCAAATAGCAATAAATATGGTATTCTTTCTCCTGCAGCCAGAGAATATTTGGTAACTCCACCCACAAGTGTCCCCAGTGAAAGAGTTTTCAGTGGAGCTGGACTTCTTTACACACCTCACCGAAACAGGCTGCTGGAGAAAGAGCTTCAAACTTTTATTTTAAAATTTAACATTCCTTTACTTCAATTTAATTACTAAGAATTTAAAGTTACAGCGAGTTTAATTATTTTAATAGTCAACTGTGTCAACTTAGCAAACTATAATTGTGTAGTTTATATTTCATTATTTTTAATTCATAGAAAAGAAAATTAGTGAAAAAAATGTGCAATTGAAACCAAATGTTAACATTATGAATATTAGAACTTTACTTTTGTTTTAAATAGAAATAAATATTTTGTTTTTTTTTTGTAAAAAGCTTATTTACTAATAGACAAGTTTCATTATTTGGTTTTTTAAGTTCATATTTCATTATCATATTTAATTCTTAGGAAATATATAGTGGGATGGAAAAATATATAATTAAAGCCAAAAAAGTTATAAATTAATATTATACTTAGATTTGATTGGATCTTTGAAGTTCTTTTTTCACAAAAGATACTTGAATTTAGAATTAGATTTTTTTCAAAATGTATGTAAGGCATGGACATTCATTATTTTTTCTGTGGTGGAGTTGAGTTGTGATTTTGTTATTTTAATTGTTATTTTAATTAGACTATCAAGAACAAAAGAGAAAGTGTTTCTAATTTAGTTGCTTACCAAGACTGTTCCATTTTTTTTTTAATTCAAGTATGATTAAATAAAAATATATAAATCTTATCAGTTGTGTTATCATTTCATATGCAACCATATAATGATTTCCTTTTTGTTTGTTAAATACATTCCCTAAATATTCGCATCGTTTTTTGCGAATACGAATGCGAATGCGAATATCGAAAAATATGCGAATATTCGCGAATGCGAATGCGAATGCGAATATTCGTTACATCACTATTTCATACGTAATAAACAACTCACTCAAATTTGGAATTTTTCCCAAACAGCTTAAACTAGCATTGATAAAACCTATTTACAAAAAGGGGATGAAACATCTTTTGAAAGCTACAGGCCCATCAGTATATTGTCCAGTTTCTCCAAAATATTTGAGCACGTAATGCGTGAGAGAATCTCAGTTTTTATGAATGAGTGCAGTTTATTTAATAATTCTCAGCATGGCTATTTGGAAGGTCGATCAGTTCAAACTGCTTTATATCAGTTCACGGAAAGGATAATAGCGCTTTTGGAGGATGATAAACTTGGCTTAGGTTTGTTCGTTGATCTGGCGAGTGCGTATGACTGTTTGTCTAGGCATTTTTATTGGAACAACTTGAAGAACTGGGAATCAGAGGTAATGCGAAGGAGTGGATAGCTTCATACTTATCAGGGCGTTTACAGAGAGTTGCTATTAATAAAAATGGAAAAAGTGTTAAATCAGATATTATTGAAACAGTATTTGGGATTCTCAGGGAAGTGTTCTAGGTCCCATACTTTTCATTGTTTTTATTGTTGATATATGTGATGGAATTGAAATGATTAGATTGTTGACTTCTTTTGTTGATGACACGAATGTAATAATTAGAGGAGATAGTTTCGATGAAATCAAAGAAAGAGCACTCTCAATATATGATACATTGAAATCTTGGATTACCAAGAACAAGTTAGTTGTGAACGAAAAGAAGCAGCGGCTGTATTGTTTAGCACTAATAGATCACAGAAAGCAAGGGAAGATGTTATACACCTAGTCGATTGCAATATCAAAATTGAGGAATCAGTTAAGTTTTGGGAGTTTATCTTGATAAATTCCTGAAATGGTCGTGTCATATAGACCACCTCTCTCGAAAAGCTGTGCAGCGTTGGATTTGCCATTAGAACGATGTTAAAATATTTGAATGTGAACAATTTGAAAACTATATATTTTGCAAATTTTGAATGCCGGTTGAGATATGGTATTATTTTGTGGGGATCGAGCTCTGAGTAGTTAAGCTCTTTGTTTTACAGAAGAGAGTTTTGAGGTACATATTCAAGATGACTTCAATTCAATCATGTAGGGGATTATTCAGGAAAAATAATTTGTTAACAATTTATGGAATATATATCTTTGAATGTTTGATGTTTTTCTTCAAGAACAAACTTATATTTTCAGTTCACACAAGTGAAAGTGATTATCCTTTGAGATCGCATAATTTACATTATCCTGTACATAGGTTGTCCATGTCTGAAAGGCATCCGTCTTATATGTGTATCAAATTGTATAATAGCCTACCAAATAGGATTAAACTTTTGAATAATTTTAAGATTTTTAAAAATAGTGTTAGGGAATATCTGGTTGATATGAAACCATATTCCTTGAAGGATTGTTTAAAATGATTTGGTTACTTTGGTTTGGACACTGTTCCTTTATGTGTAAGTTCTTGTACATAATATGGAATAAAGATTATTATTATTATTATTATTTTCGATCTTGGAACTCGCACAGAATAATTTTTGTGCAATTCCCACCTTCTATTTTCAATGCTCGTGTAATATAACTGTTTCCAGTAGATCTTTTTACCTATGCTTAGAAAAAACTAGACACTATTTGAAAATTATTTTATCTTCATTTAATGGAATTCATTTTTGAACTGATGGTGGAAATAGCATAAAAAATCATTTTGCCAACTTTTGCGGTCTATCGCCATCACAGTAAAAAAATCAACTTGACCTCTGGAATCTAGAAGTCTATAAATTGAGTTATAAATTAATACTTTTTCGTACTTCCGGACCTAAAGTGACAACTTCACTCCCTTGTGACAGGTACAATTGTAGAAAATCAGAGCAGCGTTGCCATATCTCTCAAAGCTCTGAAAATTTTATATATTTCATTTCACATGAAATAAATGCTATCCTGGAAATTATCAAGCTGGTTTTTATAATTTTGAATAAAATTATCTACATAGTGTTTCTCGAAAAAAATGTCAACTGAACAGAATAAAATTTATTACTAGTCGTCATACGACTTTGCCCAGAGTTTTTGTACATTGCTCCTTTTTGATATGAAAAGACATTGGACTGAATATAAATTGTTGCACGCGAATAACAGATCTTAACAGGGTGTTTTCTGAATGCCAGCTTGTCATATGTCGTGACGCACATGTACAATTTCACTGTTTTTCTGCACTTGTGTAACCATAAGAAAACATTAGGCAAAATATAAACTGTTGCACATAGAAATGGATGAAAAGTATTGAAATGTCGATGTTGGAACTTATAAATATGAATTATTCACATAAAGAGATCTGTATCTCGAAAAGTTTATGCTAATTTCTCTCGAGAGTTACTCATCTCGGATATAAGTACCTTATCGAATGACAACGGATTCTTTATCAGTGGAGTCTAGACATAATGACTGATTACCTTTTGAACTATTGCACACATTTTTGAAAGATTCCATAACACCACTGTAGTGGTGATGACGGAATACCAGTCAATATTATGAAAAAATTGTGCTGATGAGATAAAGTTTGTCATTTCATACTAGTGGTGTAACGAATGTTGGATTTTTCACATTCGCGAATGCGAATGCGAATGCGAATATTCATCTCAATATTCATGAATGCGAATGCGAGATGCGAATGTTAAATTTCAAATAGCAATAAATATGGTATTCTTTCTCCTGCAGCCAGAGAATATTTGGTAACTCCACTCCACAAGTGTCCCCAGTGAAAGAGTTTTCAGTGGAGCTGGACTTCTTTACACACCTCACCGAAACAGGCTGCACGGAGAAAGAGCTTCAAAACTTTTATTTTTAAAATTTAACATTCCTTTACTTCAATTTAATTACTAAGAATTTAAAGTTACAGCGAGTTTAATTATTTTAATAGTCAACTGTGTCAACTTAGCAAACTATAATTGTGTAGTTTATATTTCATTATTTTTAATTCATAGAAAAGAAAATTAGTGAAAAAATGTGCAATTGAAGACCAAATGTTAACATTATGAATATTAGAACTTTACTTTTGTTTTAAATAGAAATAAATATTTTTTTTTTTTTTTTTTTGTAAAAAGCTTATTTACTAATAGACAAGTTTCATTATTTGGTTTTTTAAGTTCATATTTCATTATCATATTTAATTCTTAGGAAATATATAGTGGGATGGAAAAATATATAATTAAAGCCAAAAAAGTTATAAATTAATATTATACTTAGATTTGATTGGATCTTTGAAGTTCTTTTTCACAAAAGATACTTGAATTTAGAATTAGATTTTTCAAAATGTATGTAAGGCATGGACATTCATTATTTTTTCTGTGGTGAGTTGAGTTGTGATTTTTGTTATTTTAATTGTTATTTTAATTAGACTATCAAGAACAAAAGAGAAAGTGTTTCTAATTTAGTTGCTTACTAAGACTGTTCCATTTTTTTAATTCAAGTATGATTAAATAAAAATATATAAATCTTATCAGTTGTGTTATCATTTCATATGCAACCATATAATGATTTCCTTTTTGTTTGTTAAATACATTCCTAAATATTCGCATCGTTTTTTGCGAATACGAATGCGAATGCGAATATCGAAAAATATGCGAATATTCGCGAATGCGAATACGAATGCGAATATTCGTTACATCACTATTTCATACGTAATAAACAACTCACTCAAATTTGGAATTTTTCCCAAACAGCTTAAACTAGCATTGATAAAACCTATTTACAAAAAGGGGATGAAACATCTTTTGAAAGCTACAGGCCCATCAGTATATTGTCCAGTTTCTCAAAATATTTGAGCACGTAATGCGTGAGAGAATCTCAGTTTTTATGAATGAGTGCAGTTTATTTAATAATTCTCAGCATGGCTATTTGGAAAGGTCGATCAGTTCAAACTGCTTTATATCAGTTCACGGAAAGGATAATAGCGCTTTTGGAGGATGATAAACTTGGCTTAGGTTTGTTCGTTGATCTGGCGAGTGCGTATGACTGTTTGTCAGGCATTTTTATTGGAACAACTTGAAGAACTGGGAATCAGAGGTAATGCGAAAGGAGTGGATAGCTTCATACTTATCAGGGCGTTTACAGAGAGTTGCTATTAATAAAAATGGAAAAAAGTTAAATCAGATATTATTGAAACAGTATTTGGGATTCCTCAGGAAGTGTTCTAGGTCCCATACTTTTCATTGTTTTTATTGTTGATATATGTGATGGAATTGAGGAAATGATTAGATTGTTGACTTCTTTTGTTGATGACACGAATGTAATAATTAGAGGAGATAGTTTCGATGAAATCAAAGAAAGAGCACTCTCAATATATGATACATTGAAATCTTGGATTACCAAGAACAAGTTAGTTGTGAACGAAAAGAAGACAGCGGCTGTATTGTTTAGCACTAATAGATCACAGAAAGCAAGGGAAGATGTTATACACCTAGTCGATTGCAATATCAAAATTGAGGAATCAGTTAAGTTTTTGGGAGTTTATCTTGATAAATTCCTGAAATGGGTCGTGTCATATAGACCACCTCTCGAAAAAGCTGTGCAGCGTTGGATTTGCCATTAGAACGATGTTAAAATATTTGAATGTGAACAATTTGAAAACTATATATTTTGCAAATTTTGAATGCCGGTTGAGATATGGTATTATTTTGTGGGGATCGAGCTCTGAAGTAGTTAAGCTCTTTTGTTTTACAGAAGAGAGTTTTGAGGTACATATTCAAGATGACTTCAATTCAATCATGTAGGGGATTATTCAGGAAAAATAATTTGTTAACAATTTACGGAATATATATCTTTGAATGTTTGATGTTTTTCTTCAAGAACAAACTTATATTTTCAGTTCACACAAGTGAAAGTGATTATCCTTTGAGATCGTGCATAATTTACATTATCCTGTACATAGGTTGTCCATGTCTGAAAGGCATCCGTCTTATATGTGTATCAAATTGTATAATAGCCTACCAAATAGGATTAAACTTTTGAATAATTTTAAGATTTTTAAAAATAGTGTTAGGAATATCTGGTTGATATGAAACCATATTCCTTGAAGGATTGTTTAAATGATTTGAATTTACTTTGGTTTGGACACTGTTCCTTTTATGTGTAAGTTCTTGTACATAATATGGAATAAAGATTATTATTATTATTATTATTTTCGATCTTGGAACTGCACAGAATAATTTTTGTGCAATTCCCACCTTCTATTTTCAATGCTCGTGTAATATAACTGTTTCAGTAGATCTTTTTACCTATGCTTAGAAAAAAACTAGACACTATTTGAAAATTATTTTATCTTCATTTAATGGAATTCATTTTTGAACTGATGGTGGAAATAGCATAAAAAATCATTTTGCCAACTTTTTGCGGTCTATCGCCATCACAGAAAAAATCAACTTGACCTCTGGAATCTAGAAGTCTATAAATTGAATTATAAATTAATACTTTTTCGTACTTCCGGGCCTAAAGTGACAACTTCACTCCCTTGTGACAGGTACTAAAGTGTCACATTTAATCCCCAGGATTAAATATTGACGAAACTCCCGGAACGATTAAATCACAAACAAACGAATTTAAGGGATATTTTATTGAAAAATACAATTAATTAGAATGGTAATTAACGTTAATATTCAAATTAATATTGTGACAGTTCGTCATATTGACCAGTCTTTCCTGGGTTAATGCAGCAGGTAACTGACGAGTAATAGATAGGTCCTTATCATATCGAACTGGTGTTTGTTTCGAAGATCCTGCGGAAACAGGAAGCGAGAATGAGGACTGTGGCATAACTATAGTGGACAGATCAGCGACTTGACCAAATAGTTTATCTGAAATTTTTTGTTTATTTTTAATAGACGATTCAATATATCCCTCGGCCACTTTGGAGGATTTCCATCCTCCATGTCTCTTCAGCACGTCTATTGTTGCTCCCGAATTAGCTAACAAAGACGCAGATGTGCGTCTAAAACAATGTCCCGTATAAGACATATTTTCTAATTTCAAGAAAGCTGCTATTTGTCGTGGAAATGTACCAAACATGTTTTTCCTACTACTCACGTAGTACATTCTTTGTTGATGTATTGAACAAAAATTTTGAATGAGGTGTCCCTGTCTTTCGCAATGCCACATATTTTCGAAATATCGCCACAAAACTGATGGCACTGTTTTCTGAATTTTTGATCACAAAATTTCAGTCAATTTTATTTTTGGTGTTTCTAATCGCAATTAGGAAGAATCGCCCAAATCTCTCTCACATCGTCGATTTCTAAATCAACCTACTCTTTTCCACTACAAGCTCCCACAACGCCCAAAATAAGTGCAACCTACAAAAAAATTGACTTCATAAAATTTCTGAATATAAACACATTTCCAAATTTACCTTAAGCATTAAATATTTATCATCCAGAGCCTCCCGTAGAACTGATCTACCTGCTCAGACGTGAGAATTCTTGACTTCTTTGGCTTAAATCCTCATTTCTTCTCTTCAAAAAGCTAATAATTTTGGAAATTTACTTATATCAATATCTTCTCTAATGTTAATAACCGATTTCAGCATTGAGTAATGTGCCCAGAGAGTTGAGGCACAAACCGCTTTTTGATTTATCATTGAAGTAGAAGTAGACTAACAGCGCATTTTCAGTAGGTTGTCTCACATTTTTTAAGCAGCAACACTTTTTAAAAAGAATCGTACTGCTGCTCGTATAGTTTTCTAGATTTCGGTGGTAACAATTCTTCATCTACTTCGGCTGCTCTTTTATCAATATCAGATACATCTTCTTCACTCATGATACCAATAATTATCAATAACAATGTTTCTTTACAATGACACTAGTACTGACAATGTTTCTAAATTATAATTGTCACAACGCAATATTACTATGGTAACTTATTTTAAAGACAGTTTATTAAATGAGTTGAAGAGAAAAAACTGATTGAAATTATTGAAATAATTAATAAAATCATACCGGAAGTACGAAAAGTATCGTATATACCTTGCGACTGAAGTACATTTAATCCAGGTAATTCAGGTAAATTATGGCCCTCCCTGCGGTCGGGCCATAAACTTTACCTTCAGGATTAAATGTACTACTTCAGTCCCGCGGTATATAATATACTATTATTTATGGATGAAACATTGAATTTTAAATTCACTATTTCCCCAGTAAAATTCACTATTTCATTCGGAGAACTTTATACCGCTTCACAAAAGAATCTTTCATTTTTCAGTTTTTTGGAACTTGTTTTGATATTGGGTAAGCAGGGTCTGCAACTGAGATAAATGTTTATTCACCAGCTATCTTCTGGACCTGTTTATCTATTTGTGATATGGATATAATAATGTGCCCCTGGATGCATGAGTCTGATGTATTGTGAACTGAACTAATTAAAATATTGGGAATTTGCATTCATATATTTTTGGCGTTCTTGTTAAACTGAGGAGAGTTCTTATAAATCAACCCAAATACTTACATATGATGAGCTGATAAATTTTGAAAAATCCCTTGTAGCTCGTTGGTTTCTCTCAAGGCACAAGTTATATTCAGCTCTATGTATTATTATGTCAAAAACCAATCTATGTACAAAAAAACTCAGCGAGATCGTACATGTACGTCAAGACATATGGTGACCTGTAATAATTTATATTCTGTTCAGTTGATATTTTTTTGATAAACACCATACAGATATATTTTTTTCAAATTTATAAAAATCTGCTTGATATTCTAGAACACATTTTTTTTTATTTATTTTAACAATGCCATGCATTTGAGGTATTTCGACTTCTAGGTCATTTACACCTCTCACAATAATTTGAACAAAACTAACGGGTCTATCCGATTATATATCATTCATGATATGTATAGCATTCAGATAATGGAACAATCGCCTTGTGCTAGGTGGGTCTACATTCAAAATATCTTCCAAGCCAGCTCCCAAATGAGTGGTTCTTCTTTCTTCTTCGAATTTGGCACAATCTATTAGTATGTGTTTCACACTAAGATTGTGGTTGCATGTGGTACATATTGGTGGTTCATTGTTTTCTAGGAGGAATTTATGTGTAATGGCTGTGTGTCCTATACGTAGTCTTCTCAAAGTAATCTGCTCTTTACGATTGAGTGACATTACTGGGCATCGATTTACTGTTTTTCGCATTCGTGAAGTTTTGATGGTTGCTGAGACCAAAGGGATTGCCACGTTTCAGAATGCCCTGGTTTTGAAATGTGACTTGGCATCTTCTACACTCAGAAAATTTTCTAACGATGTTGATTCTCTGGCTGCCGTTTTTGCTAAAAATGTCCGCTTTCTCATTCCCAGGCACCCCGTGTGAGATGGGAGCCACAGAAATGCCACTGAAATATCTCTCTCATGTAAACGATGTATATTACTCAATATTTGGACCACAAGTGAAGACTTACAGTTGCGTAATTTCAGGGAATTCAGTGCTATCATTGAATCAGAGCAAATTAGTACTTTTCGATGGTCTGTGTGTTTGGTTTCCAACTCTTCTAGGGCTTTCCAGATTGCGTTTTCGGCAGTGCTTATGGTGCTAATAGGTGACATTTTATATTTTCGTTCCATATTTTCTGAATATACTGCATCCGACATTTCTGTCGCAGACTGATCCATCTGTGTAAATGGTCAAAGCAGAGCCGTAACTACAAATTTTTTCCATTGTTCTCTGTTTTATCATCGGACCTGTTGGGTAGTTTTCGCGGTTGGTCATCAGTGACAAATCCACTACTGGTTTGTCAATCTCAAGGAGGAATCTTCAGAGGAACATTTTGTGTTGTGTTCCGTAGCATTTCCATGTCAGACACTTCAAGCATCTGGGATGGTGGTCTTGGGCTACGTTTCTTTGTATGATATTTCCCATCATATACTCTATTGAAAAGATCGTCGTAAACTATATGATTGGGATTTGATGAAATTTTCTCTGCATACTGTAATAAATTGTTCTGCCGTCTCAGGTCTGGTGGCAGTTTATACGCTCTCTTTGAATACTCTTAATTGGACTGGTAGGAAATGCCCCCAAACAGATCCTGAGGCTATATTGTGTACCGTATCCAACTTTCTCAAATCTGTTTTATTTGCTGACAGAGAAGATTATTGAACCGTACTCCAGTTTTGACCTTATGATCACTCTGTATATTTTCAACAAAGTATCTTCGTCTGCGCCCCATGATCTGTGTGAAAGGACACGTAGTAAGGTAATTCTTTTTGTACCTTCTGTCTTTAGATATTCTATGTGTGGTCTCCATGTTAGTTTTGTTGTCCCATATTAACCTCCCAAGAACCTGTGTTGGTTGACTTTTTCTAATGTACTCCCATATATTTGGAGGTTTATTGTTTCCTCTTGTGTGTCGTCTAGTAAATATCATCAGTTTGGTTTTTGTGTAGATATAATTAATCCTGTTTTAAGTGACCATTTTACTAAATGGTTTAACGTATTCTGAAGTTGGAGCCTGATCGTTTTCAGATTGTTTCCTCTACACATGTAGCATATATCATCTGCATACATTTGACAGGTTTACTTATTCTCTCTGAAGAGTCTACTTTATCAATTCCAAGTTTGAAAAGGGTAGGACTTTAAACCGATCCCTGTGGTACTCCATTTTGCTGAACCTTTGAGGTCGATAACACTCCATTTACTCTGACGTTGAATCTTCTGTTTGACATGAAATTAATTATAAATGCATTAGATTGCCATTTAGACCAGCCTCTCCTAGATGATCCAATATATTTCTGCGCCAACATCGGTCGAAAGCCTTTCCACGTCACAAAACACAACTGCAACCATTTCTCCATTTACGAAGGCATTTGTTATTTCAGTCTGTAAGATGACCAGATTGTCTACTGTGCCGTGATTCCTCCTAAATCCTGTTTGGGTTCTGCTTAGTTTGTTTCAGCATCTAGATACCATGTAAGCCTTTCGTTTACCATTTTTTCCAGGATTTTACAACCTGTACAAGTGAGTGCGATTAGACGATGTGATTCTGCTTTCAATTTTGGTTTTCATCTTTTAGCATGGGTAGTATAGTTGCTTCTTGCCATTTTTCGGAAAAAAAGACGCTCTAAGTATATTTTTATTGCATATTTCTAGCAGGTGTGTCAGGATTTTTTCTGGGAGATGTTTATAAAAATCATAGGAATGATGAAGCTGTGGTCTCCAAACTGCTTTTCGATGGCATCACCTAGTAGCTCTGCTATTGAGTCAGGTCTTGTTACAATATCTCCTTGGTCGATTTTCAGAGCACCTATATTAAATTGGGTATGATTGGCTTGAATACGCTTTATATTATTCCATACTTCCCCTGCCTGAGTCAGAACATGTTAATGATGATACAAAATTTTGCCAACTTTCTTTCTTTGCATTTCTTAGCACCTGACTTGTTTTCGCTTTTTGTCTTTTAACTTCTATGAGACTTTCTAAATTTTTTTGTCTACTAAACTTGTTGAGTTCTTTCTTTCTCAACTTTAATGCTTCTGAGCATAGGTCAGTCCACCATGGAACTAATTTGGATTTGGTCTTGGCTTGATATCTTCTATACTTGTTTCAGCTGTCCTGATCAGGAGTTCTGTAAATTTGGTGACATCATAATCTATGTCTCTTGAAATTGTTAGATCTTGCGCCAGTCTTAATTGTTCCTGAAATTATTCCCAATCTGCATGTTTAATTTTCCATCCTAAATTTTTTCGATTCTGGTCGTGATGGTCCTTCCTTTCTATAAGAATAGGAAAGTGTATCATGTAGATCATCAAAAACTTCCCATTTAAGTGAAGGCATTATGCCTGGGTCGCAAAAGCTCAGGTCGATCGTCGAGAATGTACCTGTTGCCTGGCAAAAATGTGTTGGTTCCCCTGTGTTCAGGAGACCGATGTCCAACTCATCCATGGCCGAGTGAATTGACGACCTCTGCAGCAGCACCTTAAAGAGCCCTACAGCTCGTTGTGAGCATTGAAATCTCCCACTAAAATGAATGGTCTAGGCAGTTGGTTTACTAGGTTTATAATATCATTTTTATTAAATGTTTTATCATTTGGTATATAGACATTACAAATTGCTATTGGATTGGGTGTCCATATCATTGCTACGATTGCTTCTAATTGTATTGTAATGTTTAATTCCTCAGCATGTATGCTATCTTTCACAAATATTGATGATCCTCCACTTGCCCTGCTATTCGTAGCTCTTATCTTGTGAAAACCCTGGTAATTGGTCAATTTACCTATCTTATTTTCCTTAAATTGTCTCTTGAATGCATAACATAAAATGTGAGGATCTGTTGATTTAACTAGATTTTGGAGACTTTCTAGACGTGGAAAAAATCCACAGCTATTCCATTGTATTATCTTCAAGCTCATAGTCAGATTGTGATGTAATAATGTCCTTTACTTGATTCAATTCCGTTTGGGTGCTTCTAGTTGATTCATTTTCATCTGATGTTTCCGTATCGCTGAAGCCTTTCAATTTCTTACTAATTCTTGTGATTCTATATTTTAGAGATCGTTGTTGTATATGAAGGATATAATGCATACATCATTTTTATTAATCCATCGATGTCATCTGTGTATCGTTTTGCTTCGGCTATAATATCGTTTTTTCAAATGATGATTCTAGGAATCCTATAAGATTGTTATCTGATATAGGATGGTTTCCTGGGAGCATCTTTATTACTGAACATAAGTGCTCGTAATCTATTTGTGGTTCCGATTTGTTCTCAGACAATGATGGTGCGGTTTTTGGTCTCTTCTTTCTTCTTGTTAGTTTCAATTTTTCATCGTTTGGTGGTCCATAGATTGATCATTTGTATGATTTTCAGGGGTTCCTGGTATACTATCTGATTGCTGAGAGGACAACAATGAATTGGATTCTGAACGTGGCCTTTTTTTCTTCAAAGGTTCACTTTCATGGGAGTTTTATCCTTAATTACTGTCATGTTCGTTGAAATATTACCTTTATTTTGTTCTATTGCATGAGTTTCCTCTAATATCTTTGGTGAGTTATTTTCTTGTTCAGTTTCCTGAGTTGTTTTGGATTTAGCTTCTGGACAGTTGCTAGAAATATGACCTGCTTTTTACATATAAAACATTCCATTGTGTCAGTGGATATAAAAATTCTGTAGCTGGTATTTTCATGTGTGATTATTAGTGATGTATTGATGATGTTGTCTCCTTCATCTATATAAACTTGTCGTCTGAAACTCAAAACGTGACTGAATTCGTCTCCTTGAATTCCCCTGCTCTCAGTGGTAAAATTGGAGATACTAATCTTAAGTTTATCGATTTCAATGATTCCTCTATTATCTCATTGGGAATTGATGGACACACATTTGAAACAATGAGTCTTTTTGCAGGCGATATTAATTTTCTCACTATAATTTCTTCCTTTTCAATGAAAATTCTGTTGGTTTTTTGAAAATTCATCAACAATTGCTTTACTTCTTAAAAATACGCATATTCTATTATTTGAAATTCTTGATATATGTGTTAAGTTTTTGCTTCTACAAATGTTGCTATTGCTTTTGCGTAATCGACTATTTTGAATTTGTCATTAAATGTCATTACAATGGCTTGATCTCTGGATGGATTTCTAACTGTTGTGGTTTTCTTTGCTGCATTTACATATGATTGACTAATCCGCCCTGTAGTCTGAGGTGGACGGGCCAGGTGTATTCATTTTGTTATCACAATTCGATTAAATTCAGATATTTCTTGTTTCCGATAAGAAACATCTCTGGGAATTCCCTCATGGGAATCTCCTGAGAGTAGTTGGATGTTATTTGTGTTATTATAAAAGTGTTCTTACTCTCAAAAAGTATCACCTGCAGACTCTAATTCACTATTATTTTTACACTATGATATAAATAATTTCATTATTTACCACTCATTACCAAATTCATGAAAGGATATCGCATAAATTCGTTATATGATGTGAATATTATTCCAGTTATCTTAACACGTGTATACTCGCTCGTGGTTCAGATGGGAATCCTAGAACACATTTGTGAAATGAAGTATTTGAGAGATATAGCAACGCTGTTCGGGTTTTCTTCAATTGTCAGCTATCTTCAAGCCAGTAATCTCCCACCAATGTGTGAAATATCAATTGTTTACATTTTGTGATAGTCTACAGTCTAAATTAGTTAAATAAAAGTAAAAGGTATTGTTAAACCTGTTTAAAGTTGGCTGTAGTTTTCTGAAGAATCTCATTGTCAAATCGTTGTTAAACCACTTGAAGGGGCAGTTTTATCACTAAATTTTAAGATTTTCGATCAACAGTAGCGACCTTTTGTAATTTGATGTCTAATATGGTATCAGCGATGTAGTAGGAATCTTGTAACAGTGTTACTATAAATATAATTCAGTTCAATATTGCGTATATTGTATCAGTGAATGCTGAATTCTTTTACAGAAAAAATCTCTTTATTTGTGGGATATGGCAAAAACAGTACAACGGT
>JARTUT010002291.1:0-69586 GCA_030674115.1 Micraspis discolor
CCTGATAAGCTCTATTTGTATAGGGATCAAGTTTCTTCGACAAAATACCTATAAAAAAGCATATCCCATTCATTTACAGGTTGGTTCAAATTTCTCAATGAACTAATTTCTTGATTAATTGAGCAAATGAATTCTCTCAAATTGAGAGCTGTACCTATTTGTAAGGGCTTCATATCAAGTATCGAATAAATGTGATTACTCGCTAATTAATTGGATTGTCATATCTTTTGTTCAAAAGATTCAGTGCTTCTTAATATAATAATAATAATAATAATATATTTATTCGTGCTAATACATGAATGCTCACACACGTCAAATAAACTTTGATTCAAGTAAAATGTGAAAATCATCATTTAAGAATTCATCTAATGTATAATAACATTTATTCAGCAAATAGTTCTTTATAGTAACCTTAAAATGCTGATGTGTGTGCTGAGATGTCATTTTCACACCGTGCGGCAGCCTGTTATAAAATTTCGGTCCATAGTAAGTAACACCGCTGAGTTACATTATGCGTAAGACAGTGAGCTTTTTAAAAAACTTTATTCATTACAAATACACGAGAATGGTATCAAAACTATATCAAGACTAATATAAAATGTTCTAAGTTCTAAACTTATACTAAAGGAAAACTGCACATTCGACGTATTCGTCCTTCAGCGAGATTCCCACGGGAAGGTGAAGTGAAGATGATATCTTGCAGTATCATCGTTCTGTGATATATAACTCCACAGAACTTTCTTTATGGGGTGAAAAACGTTTCTTGCAATGGATTGGTATCTTGCTCTTGAATTTGGGTGTCACTTTTGGAAACTTTTTTGAGGTAGCATATATGGAAGATTTTCTTTATTGCCAGGTAACCTCCTGCAGCGATGAGGATAATATAAAGGATTCCAATTAAATTTGTATGGGAATTTTGTTTATCATCCTGGAGTATCAGCGGTCTCATATCTTTTTGTTTTCGCTTCAGCTCATGTAATGAATCTAATGGGACGTTCTGCAAGTTTATCTTCAATAGATCTGGTTCAGTCCGATTGGAATTGGATACAATTTTTGGTAGGTACATTGGTTGACTATCGATCACTTCCTTGGAATTTGTATATTTTCCATATTCTGTTTCAATTAGGCACGTATGGTGATGAGGTAATTCCCCTTAAGCGATGTATAATCACTTTTTTTACAGGTAAGACGAAACATCATTTCATTTGGTGCTATGATTATACATTTTGCATTATCGATTTGTTGGATAAAATTGAATTTGGTTTCAACTGGATGATTTTGACAATTTCCCATTGATTTCTTGATTTGTAACAATTCAAAAAGACAGTCTTAATCTTGAATTCCATTCATTAAGCTGTTTTCTTCGCAGCTGTAATGTGGATGTATTTTCATACAAGGTGTTGAGGTGTATTGATATTTATTTTCATTTAATGTCAGATAGGTATTTCGTGGAATGATAATGGTATTATTTTTGGTTGGAATGGAATACAAATGATAGTGAAAAAATGATTCGGGGTATGTAAGAGGAAAATGCAGAATGAAAACGATTCTGAGATCGACATAATAAGCATCAACACTAACCAATTCATAATAATTACGAAACTCATTTTCATTGGATAAAATTAAAGATTTTTCTGAATATTGGGTTGAAATAACAGATATTATTGATTTTAATTCTGAAAATTTTATTATACTATGGTGAAGGATACCAAGCTTCGAACAGCTCATGGCAGTTTCAATGTCGTTAATTATTTTTGTTATAATATTTTCGGATATACTGATTTAGTCAATCAGATTTTTTAAATCTATATAAGAATACATCTTATTCTTCAAATCTTCGGAAACCAATTGGAACTGATTTGAAAATTTTTCTGATTTTGTGCTTAAATTGAAACAGATTTATTAAATTTTTCAATAATCTCTCCGGCTAAAGAAATATCAGAGTTCAGTCCAACTTTAATCTCTTGCTGGTTTTTCTGAAGTGAATTCAATATTGATTCATAATGAGCTGCATCATTTGCATCTAAATTGTCCGAAATACTTTTGATAATAGTTCCTAAACCATCTATTAGTCCTCGCTTGTTTCTTTTGTGAGGTAATAAACTATTTAGTTTTTGTATAGCCTTTCTACCTGGTAATTCACGATTCTATTAAAATTTTGTAATGTGGAATAAATTGTATTATTATCGAATAAAGATTGAGATTTCATTACTTCTTGACAAACGGACTCAAGGTGAATAATTTGGTTATAAATTGGCGATAGGTCAACATAATGGATAAAATCATGCGTTTTTTCCTTAATTCGTGCATTTCCTAGGTAAACTGGAAGAATCCCCGGGCTATTCTTCAGATCTGTTATCATTATCTCCTGGGCTGTCGTTAGAGACAGTAGAATCCTGCAAAATTTTCTTAGTCTCAGTTTTTGGTTTTCTGAGATTTTGCTTATGTGAAATTTTCGTATCGGTGTTTATTTTAAATTTCTGATCTCGCAGTGTTCTTTCTTTAGAGAATTTTGGTGTGAGTTTATTCCTCATATTTAATTTAATTTTCCTAAATACTGCTGTGTCAGGTTTATACGTTAACAGATCATTTCTTTCTTTATTATGACTTACTATAATGCTTTGCTTCCTCTCCCCCATCAGTTCATTCAGTTTTCTGTAAATTTCCTTAGTTTTTTGTTTATGATTTTCTACGTAATTATTAATAATATTTTTGTTTATATCAATATGAAGGGGATCTTTACTATCTAAATGGCCATTAATTATATGGATAGGTTTTTGCTTTGTCGAAGAATGAATTGAGTTATTATAACCAAGAATTGCATAGGGCATTAAATCTTCGATATTTAATGAATTATTCTACTTATTTTGCAAAATTCTCAAATGTTCAAGTAAAGTGGAATAAAATCTTTCAATAATACCATTAGATTGTGAATTGTTTACAGTAATATTATAATATAATAAGGAGCAATTTGGTGTAGATCTAGAAACTCCGATACGATACTATTTTTGAATTCTGTTCCATTATCCATTACTATCATTGAGGGTGACCCGTGATGTGTCATAAAAATCAAAAGAGATTTTACTACTTCTAAAGCCGTAAGGGATATCAACGGATATGCTTGGGCATATTTTGCAAAAGCATCGGCAATTGTCAAAAATTTTCTATCATGAGCTTGAAAAGTATCAATGTGAATGATGTTACACTTCAATAATTTGAACGCAGATTGTTTGAAGGTTTTCCTCAGAATTTCGCAAATTTCCTTATAATAATCATCTTTTTGAAATACAAAGCATAAAGAATATTAGGTCTGATGTACGTTTTGAAGAATTCTAAGGTTTCTCTATTCAGATCGTTGGTGGATAATTGAACAAAAATTCTTTGTTTGTTAGAAAAAATATTTTGTACTCTCACGATTGCTGGGGAATGAAGAACGAATTCAAAAACAATTTGATTATCAAAAATATTCAGAGGTTTTTCAGAAATGGGTATTTCTTGAATAGGGTCTTCATGATTTGAATGTACAGTGTTACCATCAGATTGATTTTCAACATTATTAGAATTGATTAGTTCCTTCTCAGGTAAGTAATAGATATTGATGACTATGTTAGAATTTGCAAAAATGAAATGTATCATACTGAATATTTTATTCCATTCTAATCCGTCCAGACCACTAGAAATTTTGGTAAAGCTAAATATTTAACATTCGTTTTTGGCACAATTTTTGAGATTTAGAAGAGCTCGGAAAATTGCGTCATATCGCAGTTTATGAAAATATAATTCCTTAGTTATCAAATAATAAATGTATCTCCCATTTACTTGAATTTTAGCCACTTCTCCAATTTTTTTTTTATTTTGAGATTTGAGTTCCTGAATTTTACCGAATTTTTCTTTGAAATCTAGAGCTATACCCTTATTCATAAACAAATCTTCTGACACACAATGAGCTAGAGAAAATTTTCTGGAGCATCAAATAGATTTCCCAATTGTTCTGTTACATTAGGAACATAATGAATTTCTTTTGCGTTGAAAAGATTTTTAAAATTTTCATATGATGGATCATCACTTGTAAATTCATTTTCACCAACTGTATCATCTAGGTTGACAATCATTGATACGTTGTCATTATTCGCATTAGTCTTAGACAATTCTTCGTTGAATTTTTCCATATATTCAAAAAATTCTTTATTATGAACTTCGATTCTAGAAAGAGCGTCAGCATTTGTATTTTTGATCCTTTTTGTAGATGACTTCAAAATCATATTCTTCTAGTTTGAGCCTCCACCTAAGAAGGCGACTATTAGTTTCCTTCAGGGACATTATCCATTCTAAAGGTTTGTGATCTGTGATAATTTTAAATTTTCTTCCAAAAAGGTAGGGCCTAAAGTATTTCGTAGCCCAGACTATGGCTAAAAGTTCTCTCTCCACCGTACTATAATTTTGTTCACTATCATTAAGAGTCCGAGAAGCGTAAGAGATTGGTTTGTCACTTCCTACATGACCTTGTGATAATACGGCTCCTATAGCAAAATTACTCGCATCTGTACTGAGAATAAATTCCTTCGAAAAATCTGGATATTGTAATATCGGTTCATTGATTAATAAATTTTTACAATATTCAAAACAATTTATGAATTGCGTAGTAAGTTCAATTTTGCATTTTTTTAAACACGCAGTGAGTGGTTTTGTAATTTTCAAAATCTTTGATAAATTTTCTATAGTATCCCAAAAAGTCCTAGAAATCCTTTGATTTCTCTAGTTGTCTTAGGTAATGGATATTTTTGAATGGCAACAATTTTATCGGGATTCGGTTTGACTCCTTCAGGAGTTACTATGTGACCTAAATAAGCAACTTCTTTTCTTAAAAATTCTGATTTATCGAGTTGAATTTTAAAATTTGATTCTCTGAGTCGTTGAAATACTTTCTTTAAATTCACTAAATGTTCTTGAAGAGATGTCGAGAAAACTATGATATCGTCAAGATAAACTAAACAAATTTCATTCTGTAAACCTCTCAAAACATTATCCATAACCCTTTGAAATGTGGAACATGCATTTTTAGTCCAAATGGCATTCGAACAAATTCATAATGACCGTTCTCTACAGTGAATGCAGTTTTAGGTATATCTTTTGGGTTCATTTCTATCTGATGAAATCCACTCGCCAAATCTATTGTTGAAAAATATTGACACTTTCCTAACTTATCTAAAACGTCAGTAATGTTTGGTAGTGGATACTTATCATCTATAGTTTTTCGTTTAATTTCCGAAAGTCTATGACAATTCTCCACTTTTTTTACCAGAGGCGTCAGCTTTTTTTTTCGGAACAATCCAAATAGGAGAAGACCACGGAGACTCACTTGGCCTGATGATGCCATGATTTAGCATAGATTGGATCTGATTTTTACCTCTTCTTTGTGTACAAATGGGTACCTATACGATCTTGTATGTACGGGAATATCATCTTTTGTATTGATAGAATGTTTAACTTGGTTTGAAAAAGACAATGGTTGATTTTCTAAAAGAAATATATCTGAATATTTATTGCATAATTTCAATACTTCAGATTTTTCCTCTTTGTTCATATGAGAAGTTCTAATATGATTTACAATATCAGGGTTTTTAAATTTTTATATCTGCTTCGAGCGTAAAAATTTCAAAATCATTGTTGCTAAATAAAAAAGATTCGATAGGAGTATTCAATATAATTAAAATATCTTGATCGGTTTTATTGAGGATTTCAACATTTGCCAAACCGTTTTTGATATTGTTAGTGTTTCAGGTATTTCACATTCTTGGATAATTTGCTTTGGAATCAAAATTTCTCCATGTTTCTCTTTTCACTGGAATTTTAGCTATCTTTTTTGAATGAGCATCTATCTTTAATTTAAACATAGCTAGAGAATTTTGATATTTGATTGGAATTGTAGCATGCGGTGTGAATAATTTCGAATTATTGAAATCTAATGTTGCATTCAATAGTTTCAGATTATCAAGTCCAATTAAACCATCATAAAGATTGTGGAAGTTGAAAAGATAAAATTTGAAATGGTCTTTGAGATTAAATTCAGGAAATAAAGGAATCTCAGCGCAATAATCATATGAAGCAGATTGGAAGACTGTTGACACTGTGAAAGGTTCTCTACATATAAATTCTGAATAAAATTTCTTTGCTAAATCTGGATTTAAAAATGATTTTGTGGATCCTGTATCAATCAATAGCTTTAAAGGAGGATTTTGTATCGTAATGTATGGTAATTCTTTCTTATCACTTGAAAGGTGGTATTCTATGTTTTGGGCCTTTCCGAGAGGGCAATTTGAAAATTTTCATTTATTTCATCAGGATTTGGATAATTTTCTTCAAACAATTCCGTTTCCGCATTATCTTGATACTCTTCCGGAATAGGTTCTTCAATGTATTCAGTATTGAATAATTCTTCACTTATTATCGGGTTTTGGTAAAAAGTTTGCATTTGCCTGTTTGGAGAAAATTTGGATGTATTAGTTGAAATACTCATCGGTTGTGGTTTATACTTAGAATGAGTTGTAGAAATACTCATAGGAGTAGGCTTTGGTTGTGAGGGTCTTCCGAAAACCTGGGAATTTGTAAAATATTTAGGCTCTTTATAATTGAAGTTTTTTCTGTAAAGTAATTGGTCTGCTGGGAAACTGCTGAGTTTGAGGAAAATTTTGGTGATTAGAAAAATTTTGATTTTGAGTTGGTAAAATATTTGAATAGTTACCAGGAAATTGAAAATTTTGAGTAGTATGATTTTGCCTATGAAAGGGAATAACATTTGAATTTTGACGTAATCTAGAGGAGTAATTTGAAGAATTTCTTTGATTACTTTCGTCAATATTCCTTTTCAGGTTATTCATAGAAAAATAAGAATTTTGGTAATGTTTAATATTATCTTCCTCTATAATAAACTGAAGGGCTTGCGTCAAACTATTTGGTCGCATCGCTCTTATTATAGGACCCAAAGGGTCTCTTAAGCCAGCTAAAAATGTTTTTAAAGCTTGTTTGGTAAAAAATTCTCGTTTACTCGCACGTAAATTTATGTCACATTTCAAGTCAATATAATTACAAATTGTGTTTAGCAACGAAATAACTTTTTCATAAAAATTTTGAGGAGATTCACCTGGAATCTGCCTTAAATTTACGAGATCTTGATTAAGACAATTCTCATCTCTTTGATCTCCGAAGTTTAGAAGTAAAGTATTCTTGATATCGTTCCAATATTTTGTCGCTCCTTGGATTGCCACAGCTTCTTCGGCTTTTCCTTGGAGTTTGTTTAAAATACCATTTAATAATAATATATTCTGAAAATTATTAGGATTACCTAAATCAAAAAATTGGTTTAAAATAGCTTCCGAGGCTTGAATAAACCTATGTAACTTATTAGGATTTCCATCAAATTCGGGAATTACACCTAAACATTTTAAATCGAACACTGGTGTGTTGGGCATTTTTCTCGTATAATTATCTAGAAAGGTTATTAAATGAATTTAAAAATCTAAATCTAACTCTAACTCAGAATTGTTTTCGATGATTGAATCAATAGATGAATTAGATGAGTCTGACATAAACGAAATAAAAAATACGCTCACCACTTTGCAATGAATATCCACAAAAGCATTTCTGTCTTATCCTCGATGGAATTCACCAAACACTTATCGTAGATGTAACAAGGTAGGTTCTGTTTTCACAAAAGAGTTCAACTCTGAAGTTATTCTCGATGAAAAACTCCGACAAAAACTCCGTCGACTGCGCCAGTTATATTGTGCATAAGTCAGTGAGCTTTTTAAAAAACTTTATTTACTACTAATACACATGAACGGTATCTAGCTATGTCAAGACTAACTTAAAATGATCTAACATGTAAACTTATACTAGAGGGAAAACTGCACATTCGACGTATTTGTTGTCCATGCGAGATTCTCACGGGAAGATGAACAGAAGATGATATTTTGCTATATCATCGTTCTGTGATATATAACTCGTGTGTTGTGTGCGTGAATATCTTGATGTGTTTTGTAATCTTCTAAGTGAGACTTGACATGTAAGAGGCATTGTAAAATGAATTAACAAGGAACTGTTAGAATATGTTTGGTTCTGAAAACATCTTCACAGTCATCTCTATAGTTTAATCGACCTATCACCCTGATAGCTTTCCTTTGTAACCCAAATAGCCTTTTGACAGATGCATCATGTCCCCAGCATAGTATACCATATGTTAGTTTTGACTCAATGAAAGCGCGGTATACAGTTATCAATACACCATTAGTTACAACATCAAGCAGATTCCTCAGTACATATACACACGAAGACACCGCACTACTTATATAATTTATAGGGGCATCCCAACTCAGTTTGCTGTCCATAAAAACACCAAAAAATTTAGTTGGCTCAGGCGAATTAATTCCTTCCAAATCTCTCATAGAGAAGTATCTGAGCTCAGTTTTCGCTTTGTTCAAACTGAGCTGGTTGCTGTTGAACCATTCTGACACATTTGCCAATACCTCCTCCATTCTGTTTATCACAAGTTCCCGTGTTTCGGCTCTTTTCAGTACAGTAGTATCATCTGCAAAAAATGACAAATTCCGCGTCAGGATCACAACTGTCGATATCGTTCATGTAAATGATGAAAAGCAAAGGTCCGAGGACGGATCCTGCGTAACACACAGTCAACATCCAACATGGCAGATAGATCTCCCCGAGATCAACACACTGTTCCCGATTCTCTAGATATGACCGTATTAGGTCAACTGCTCCCCAGTCAAACTTGTATTGTTTCAATTTTCGTAGAAGGATTTCCAGAGACACGCAAGCGAACGCCCTACTCAGATCGCGAAAAATGCTCCCACGTAAAGAGACCCACTGTAACCTTCATTTATTTCTTTCATTAGTTTATTAATCGCTGCTGTTGTAGAGCTTGAGCTCCTAAAACCAAATTGCGATTCACTAAATAGGCCGTTGTTCTCAAAATGGCGATCATCTGTTTTTGAAGAATTTTTTCGAAAATTTTTGCTAAGATAGGTATTATCGATATCGGTCTGTAGTTGCAGACCTGCTGTAGGGAACCTTTTTTGTGCACCGGAACAACCCTTGCCACTTTAAGTATTTTCGGAAAGGTACTATCTCTTATACATATGTTAATTAGTTTCGTAAAAGGACCAACTATCTCATTCACCAAATTCTTGATAATTTTGGAGTTGTTCAAGCTCCCCCATAGACATCCAATGTTCACTTATCAAAATTACATCATGATCTAAGCTATTCGCCTCGAGTTGTTCGATTTTATTGCGAAGACATTGAACATTTATATGTAAGAGCTTGAAAACTGTATTTTGGGATGAGAAAGTACTCTCATATTGTGAAACATGTTTACTTAACCTCTTTTGCCTCTTTCCGAAAAAAATTATTGAAACTGAACGGTCTTATGACTGCACCAGTAGGCTAAAAATCTCTTTCGTTCAACAATTCGTAAATGCAGTGGCGTAGCGTGGGTGGGGCGGAGGGGGCGGCCCGCCCCGGGCGGCAGCCCACGGGGGCGGCAAAATGTCGCCGGTGAAGCGAGTTGAGACCACTACATACGAACGACAACATCGCATCATGCCGCACGGCGCTGCCGGGCGCGTGCGAGTCGAGTTGACTTGAGATCTTTTGTTTCACGCGTCGGCCCGTGTCAAAGAAGACATAATTGAAATCGTGCCTTCTGCTCCTGCCGAAGTCAAAGATGTGAATCTCGACGATGTAGGTTGCTGGCCTTCTCCTATGACCGACGAAGTCAGAACGCTTCTAGTACGTCGCGGATCTGACTCAGTACAGTACATCGATTCTAAATTTGCTGATGTTGTTCGCCCAGGGTCTTCAACTAAAGGCGGTACCCGAAAACTAACCAAAGAGTGGTTCTACAAACCATTATCTAACGGCGAAAAGGTTCTCCGAACATGGATGGTGTACTCGCCTTTGAAGCAATCCTTGTATTGTTTTTCTTGCAAGCTGTTCGGCAATTCCGGCTCGAACTTCGCATCTGAAGAAGGATTTAACAAATGGTGGAAGCTAAATCCAAGAATCGGAGACCATGAAAATAGCCTGGAGCCATGAACAGAGCTTCTTGAAATGGAAGGAGTTGGAAGTTCGCCTAAACTGTAAAGCAACCATTGATCAGAAACAACAAGAAGTTTTCGAAAGTGAGGAGAAGAAGTGGAGAGATATACTGTACAGGTTGCTGAATATTATCCAGTTCTTAGCCAAACAGAATCTGGCCTTCAGAGGACATCGAGAAGACATTCGAGGAGATGATAGTGGCAATCGCGGGAACTTTTTGGAGTTAGTGCACCTCCTAGCTTAATACGACCCTCTTTTAATGGAACACCTGACAAAGATAAAGCTGGGAGCTAGGGTTTCAGTTTCGTATCTATCTCCAGAAACCCAGAATGAATTTATTAACTTACTGGGACAGCAAGTTCGATCCACCATTATCCGTCGTATACAACAAGTTAAATATTATTGCGTAATCTTCGACAGTACACCAGACATCTCCCACAATGACCAAATGAGCCAAGTTCTGCGATACGTGCATATCGAAGGAGAAAAAGTCGCCGTGGTAGAATCTTTCATTGATTTCTTCGAACCAAAAGGAAAAAATGCAGAAGATCTCAGCAACGATATAATCGCGAAGATAACATCAGACGGACTGGACATACAGAATTTGAGAGGACAGGCTTATGACAATGCTGCCACCATGTCAGGGATCCACAATGGAGTTCAAGCCCGGATTAAAGCACTGAATCCGAAAGCTATATTCGTTGCATGCACAAACCACTCACTAAACTTGGCTAGGGTACACGCTGCTTCTGAATCAGTGGATTCCGTGACGTTTTTTGGAACTCTGGAGAAGCTATTTGCCTTCTTTTCTGCATCAACTGCTCGATGGAACGCTTTGGTTGCCGTCACAGATCAAGCAGTGAAACGAGTCACTGAAACGCGCTGGAGCGCTAGACATGTAGCTGTCAAGATGCTTAAAAATAAGTTTGAGGTAGTTCTTGAGGTACTGGAACAATTAACAGATTCATCTCAAACTTTCGAAACAAGATCGGGAGCCAGTCTTCTCATGCAGTGCTACCTGAAGTAGATGACGCACAGATTTACCTGCAACAAAGAGGACTTAGTGTGGATAGGTGTGCTCAGAAGCTCTGCGCTTTGAAAACCCTTTTAATGGAAAGTACAAACCGTTTCGTGCAAGAAACAATTGACTTTGCTAAGACTGTCTGCGAAATACTCGGAATCGAACTCAAAACGAGAAGAATTCGCAGGAAAAAACGCATGCATGGCGATGAATCTTCTGAAGATGCAGCTTTGTCTCACGAGCAGGAAATCCGACGAGAGGTGTTCGCATCATTCGACAAGATCATTCAAGAAATGACGACTCAATTCCAGCAACTGCAAGAAATATCGGACAAGTTCGGATTTTTGATGCCAGCAAAACTTTTGGACAGCGAGTTCGAGTGTGATCTTTCCCATGTATTAGAAGACATCGACAGGGACGAGTTTCAGATGGAGCGGAAGCGACTCCAGCAGTTTGTTGCCTGTTCTGAATCAGACGAAAATATAAGTGGTAAAGGACCACTGGAGCTCCTCCAGTTCATTAAAAAAACTAAATCTCGGAATTTCGGTTCCAAATATAGTCGTCTTGATTCGTATATATTTGACTTTAGCGATTAGTGTTGCAAGTTGTGAGAGAAGTTTCTCGAAGTTGAAGCTAATAAAAAATTACCTCAGATCTACTATGAGCACCGCTAGACTATCAAATTTGGCTATATTGTCGATTGAACAAGAATTGGCTGCTAATATTGATTTTGACAAAGTTATTTCTGACTTCGCTGCTCATAAGGCCCGTAGAATCCGGTTGTAAAACCGCTCATACTATTTTACCTTGAATAAAAGATACCTCATTGCCTGTGAAATTTAATTTTAATCAAGCACCTATAGAATAGGGGCGGCAAAACGGGTTTCCCGCCCCAGGCGCCGAGAGGGCACGCTACGCCACTGCGTAAATGTCATCATTAGGTGCACCTATACTGAAAGCAGAGTTAGATCCCAAAGTATTCAACTTCCTAACAACAATCCTCTCAGGAGCATCTACATTACACAAGTATTCGGAAATTGTCTCCTCTGAAATATCACCAGCAATCCTTCCAAGATACAGCCAACGTTTTCTGGGTGCACCCGATATGATCGGTGTGTTTTCATATTTAGGTACATTTTTACCGGTGCAAACTGTTCCTTTTTTAACTTTGCGTTTTGATGTTACGATTTTCCATTCATTTTGAACATGGGAAATAGAATTTTCTTCATTTACTCCATCATTGTTACTAATCGATGCGGTTTGTTTATGTTTATTTATCATATCTATTTGATTTTCATGTTCCCTCTGCACAATGTCAACCCAGGTGTTGCCGGCCATACCAGATGTCCCCGTCCTTTCGTGTTTTGTTTCTACTGTTTCCTTCATGTTTCGAAATCTCCTCCCCAGATTTTGTGACTTGGCAGATGATGTGGCAATATCCTCATCATTGTTTATGTGGTTTTCATTCATTTTGATAATTTTAATTGAGTTCTCTTGTGAGGAAATTGTTATTTGTTGGTTCGAAATAGATCTTTCCATCTCATAAATTATACGTTTTTGACATTCTATTTCAAGATGTGCACGTTTCAAATCACTTTCAGCACAAACTCCTTGGCGCGACAATGGCCTTTGAAATCAAATGAAAAAGAAAGAGAAATTAATAATGAAATTCCGGTGAGAAAAAATGACTGAATACGAAATGTTGGAGTATCGACGATTGCCTACCTGGTTTTACAGCACGGCTGAACGTGTCACTCACGAGCCAGAACAGTCACTTTTTCACCAGAGTTCTAATTTGTAGAAATTAACGAGAAAAATTGCGAAGAAACGAAGAAAAGTCTTGCACTGCACCGAACGAGCGTCGATGTCTGTATTCGAATTACTACTTTTTCGTACTTCCTTCGTCTGGCACCATCATATGCTCCAACATATGTTACGCGTCCATAGAGAAAGAAATGAACATACGTGGGCCGCACGAAACGAACAAGCATTTTGGAATAGAAAATAAATGAATGCAACCAATAACACTGAGTTGCAGTAACATAACCGCCCACCTAAAATAGAATATTTTATGAAACAAAGCAAATATAAAACTGAAAAGATATCGAACATAAAGCATAAAAAATATATACATATATACATCAACATATGTCACAACTATTGGAGAGGTAATGGACATAATTTAACCACTGATCTCTGCAGTACACTTTGAGTAGTCCGAACAGTAGCTACTCTAGCTATTTTATCAGCGCCAGGATGCAATTCCTCAACGCGTCCAAGTCGCCAGCGCAATGGAGGGAGTTGATCATCTTTTATCAAGACGAGTGCACCTATTGAATAAGGAGGCGAGTCACTATTGAACCACCTTTTTCGTTGTTGCAGTGTGTTCAGATATTCTAAATTCCATCTTTTCCAAAAATCCTGATGGATACGAATTAAAAGCTGACAACGCGATAATCGACCGATAGATAGGTGAGATAAATCTTGTTCAGGAATAGCAGTTAATGGAGCCAGAGTAAGAAAATGTCCTGGTGTCAGTGCAGATATGTCATTCGGATCATTACTAAGCGGACATAGAGGGCGAGAATTGAGCACAGACTCAATCTCTAAGTGGACTGTATAAAACTCCTGTATGACCTGTTGAGACAGAAGGAACTGTAAAGTCTGGGCACCTGGATGCAGACATACTTTGTGGAAATGCTGAATAAGGAGCCCAGTAAGACGATGAGATGAAGGAAGCAAAGCTGGGTGTTTGTGATCAAGAGCCAGACCAGAAAAAGACAGACGACCGCCCACCCTGAGAACACCATCTTCTCCAATAAATGGATTCACATTTCGAAGTAATTTAGATATGGGATTTCCCGAGATGAGATTATCGATCTGTTCCTTGAACACAACCCGTTGAACCTGTTTTATGATGAAAAAAAGTGCATCTTTGAGATGAACTGCGGAAAATCTATATATCCTAGGAGCTTTAGAGTTTTTTATGAAGTTAACGAATCTGAAAATGTAAGCTACCACCCTTTGAACCTTGGACAGGGATGAATACCTGGAGAGCAAATCATCAACAAACGATAGAGAAATGAAAGTTGACAAAGAGAGGTGACGCTCTTCTGTTTGTACAAGATGAAGAGAATTCTCTATTTCATCATTTGCGAAGGTGAGATGTTTGGAACAGAAGCCAGTCAGGGCCTGTCCACCACAAAGAGCAGTTCAACAGTTCGGTTGGCGTTAAGCCGCGTGAAGCACAATCAGCTGGATTGTCTTTCGATTGAACATGATACCAATTTTCTGTTGAAACTAAGTCCCGAATTTGCGTAGTACGATTGCTTACAAATGTCTTCCATCGATGAGGAGAAGACTTAATCCATGTTAGAGCTACCATTGAATCAGACCAAGCAAAAATGTCATCTATTGTAAAGGCTGATTGGTAAACAGAGGAAACCACATTAATGAGTTTTGATAATAAGAGACAAGCACACAATTCCAGTCGTGGAAGTGAAATTCTCTTCAATGGGAGACCTTTGATTTACCACCTACGAAAGAGATGTCAATGGAGCCGTCATAATTGAAAAACCTGAAATATACCGCGGCTGCGCAACCACGCTCACTACTATCTCCGAAACCATGAAGTTCGCAACGATAAAATGGTTTCGATGCAAGTTTCCGAGGTATCTTTAATTTACCCAATTCGGTTAATTCGGATTTACACTGATTCCAGCGACGGCTGACATCGTCTGGAAGTGTATCATCCCACTGCAAACCTAATGTCCAAAGATGCTGGATCAAATGTTTAGCAAGAAAAGCAAATGGAGAAAGGAACCCCAAAGGGTCGAAAATTCGAGAAAGTTCTGAAAGTATGGTACGTTTGGTACATACCTGCACAGTAGTTTCCGCAAAATAAGAAAATTCGTCCGACGAAGGAAACCACCTCAAACCGAGAATTTTGACTAATATTTGACGATACAGTTGTTTGATATCAACTGTGAAAACGAACCGATGAACACGAAAGTTCATCAAAATGGCAATAATATCCTTTTGTAATTTAGGACCTATCAATAGAGCATCATTTAAAGATAAATGACCGGGTACATGAGCTGACGCATCGAAAACAACTCTCAACTTTGTGGATGGACTGTTTGGTTTGATTATACAATGGTGAGGGATATAAAAGTATTTTCATAATCCGAACTCGTAGAAATTAATGACATATGATCTTTTTCTAAATATTCCTGCATGAAAGTAGAGTATTCCCTGTATATATTCTGGTTTTTAATAAGTTTACGTTAAAGGGATAAAAACGACGTAGTGCGAGAGAATATGTGTCACCGAAAGAAAGTGTTGACTGATCAGGTTTAAATGGTAATGCCACAGTGTACCGTCCAGATGTATTTCTAGAATAGTTCTGAGCGTATAAGTTCTCACAAAATTGATCTTCTGGTGATACAATGACATTCTCTGAAACTTCTTCAAGTTCCCAAAATCTTTTCAACGAGGAGTTTAAACCTGATTCAGACAATGACAAATGAAAATTGTTAACTGATATGTTAGGTGATTGAATCTTTCCCATGAAAACCCAACCAAACACTGTCTCAAGTGCTGTTGGTTCTAAACCGTTACCCTCGATACGACCCGGTCGAATTATTAAAGAGAATATATCCGCTCCGAGGAGAAGGTCTATTGATTTCGGATTGGAAAAGTTCGGATCTGCTAACTTCTTATTACGGACACAATTCCAAAACGAATAATTTACGAAAGAACTCGGCATTTCCGCACAAATTTTTGGAATCACGACGGCATCGAATGTAAAAGATGGATTTATTTGACCTGATGGGCGAATAGTACATTCAGTGCTGCAATTAGCAGAAGATGAGCTTTCACAAATTCCATTTATCGAAAATGAAGCATAACAAATTTTCAAGCCTAATCTATTTCACACGATTGAGTTATAATATTTATTTGAGAGCCTCCATCTAACAGAACTCGGACCTTCTGATATCTACCCCAAGCATCACGAATTTCGACCTCAGCGGTTGCCAAGAGAACGGTAGAATTTGAAGAAACATTGGTTAAAACTTGAGCTGAGCCTGAATCCGATGAATTTGCAGCATTGAAATGAAACGTCTCTGTTGAAGCATCATTATCCTCATTATTGCGCATGTGCAACAGGGTATGATGCCTTCCGTGGCAAACACGACAATTTGACTTTGAAGAACAATTGTTAATCTTATGTCCAGAATGGAGGCAATTGATACACCAATTTTTGTTCTTCACAATCTTGAACCGATCTTGAACAGTTTGTTCCAAAAATGATGGACATTTGTAAATATTATGAGCTAACTTGCAATAATTACAGGTTAAACGTTTCTTGAATGATTCAGTTTCCGTTTGAACGAGAAGAGTCGAATTTCTTTTATTCGTTGAAAGAGAACTAGATTTTAAAACTTGAGAATTCGAAACTGAATGAGTTTTCGACGGAAGAGAAAGAGCTACTGCCTCCAAGGCTATACACTGATTTGTCAGGAAATTTTGCAAATTGACAAACGACGGAATATCTGTTGAACATTCTTGTAATTCGAAACGTTTGATCGTTGCTGAATCTAATTTCTGAATGAGAATGTGAAATAAAACAAAGTCCCACTGGTCAACGAGTAAACCTAAATTCCTTAATACCGATAAGTTTTCCGCAAAAACTTCTAGAATTCGCCTAAGGTCTTTAGCTGAATCACCCTGTAGCTTTGGAACATTACAGATTTCCTTCCAACACGTATTAGCGAGAAGTCTTTTATTTTGATATCTTTCCGCCAATGTCTGAAAAGCGCTTTCATAATTTTCAGCAGTCAATGGAAATCCTTTAACTAAATTTAAAGCATGAGAAGAAAGTGAACTAAGGAGGTATTGAAACTTTTCTATTTGACTCAAGTTAGAATTTTCATGTACCAAACTTTGGAACATATCGAAAAAAGTAGGCCACTCTTTATAATTCCCATTGAAAATGGGCAATACTATCTTTGGAAGTTTAACATTTGGCGAACTAGTAGAGCATCTGTCTTGGTTTTTTACTGGAATATTTACTACAGGAAATAAATTAACATAAGTTGTTCTGATGGTGTAATAATTATCCATAAAGGTTGTTCGAATAACCTTCTCAGTGTTCAATTCGGGTTCTTCGGAAGATACTATCATAGAGACAATTGACGTATGTAGATTTTGAAAGTCCAAGAGAATATCGTCAAGTATTTCACATCTTAATGTGAATCTTACGTGCAAACTTTCATCAGTGACAGCGAATTGTGCTAAATTGAGAATTTCCTCGAGATCATCAATAACAATTTGACTACGAGCTTTGAGTTGTTTCAATTTTGTCGCCATTATTATTATTCAAGGTATACTGCAGAAAACAATATGAATTTTGTTTTGAGTAATTTCGAAAAAGAGTAAATAGACTAACCGATTGAAAAGAACTAAATTAATTAATAAAGCAAATAATTAAGATTGAATCTATTAAATTGAAAATCGAGTTGAAAATAAACAAATGAAAATAATGAAATGTAAATAAACAAAAACAAGAATGTCAATCTTTGTTTATGTTTTGAATCAAGGTTATGAGCATAGATGAGAAAAACAAACGAAGAGTTGTCTATGTTCCGAAAATGAAAGCCAAATTCTCCAACATGCGCAGAAATATCAGCAATTAAAGAATTTATGAATGTGTTCGATATCTTGTCAAGTTTTTGAGGTTAGATGAACATTGACCGAATGAAATAAATGCAAATGAAAAAAACGAAATGAAAAAATTCCAAAATGCTTGATCGCAATAATTTTGAAAACGCGGTTCGAAAATATGCGGCTCAAGAAGGACCAAAATGGCGCGACAATGGCCTTTGAAATCAAATGAAAAAGAAAGAGAAATTAATAATGAAATTCCGGTGAGAAAAAATGACTGAATACGAAATGTTGGAGTATCGACGATTGCCTACCTGGTTTTACAGCACGGCTGAACGTGTCACTCACGAGCCAGAACAGTCACTTTTTCACCAGAGTTCTAATTTGTAGAAATTAACGAGAAAAATTGCGAAGAAACGAAGAAAAGTCTTGCACTGCACCGAACGAGCGTCGATGTCTGTATTCGAATTACTACTTTTTCGTACTTCCTTCGTCTGGCACCATCATATGCTCCAACATATGTTACGCGTCCATAGAGAAAGAAATGAACATACGTGGGCCGCACGAAACGAACAAGCATTTTGGAATAGAAAATAAATGAATGCAACCAATAACACTGAGTTGCAGTAACACTCCTTGTTTTTTCCGCTCACTCTCAACAGATTCATTGAACACATCCAACTTTTCAAACTCGATAAGCTTCTTTGTTGATTCACTTACTTTAATATCGTCTGGTACTTTCCTCGTTAATATTATATCTATAAGTTTATTCTTTGTGAGAAGATTCAACTCTCGTACTGCTATCTCGTTGCCGGCCATGTTTCGCCCCCATGTTTCATTCAATAATGGTAAGTTATTTATTATCGAAAGAGCTTCGTCTTTCAAATATTTCTTTAAATAAAAAAGTTTTTGTACATTTGACAAATTTGAACTTTCATTGACAACTGCACGAAATATATCCATGAAAGGTTTGTACTCACTTAATTTTTTTCCATTGAAATATGGAATATCAATGGATGGTAGCGATGAACTAGGTGACACATTGTAATGTCTGACTAATATCTGTTACAGCATACTATGATAAATAAATACCTTATCACGAGTCAGTTCGGAGATAGCTCTCGAGGCGAACGAGCAGGCGAGTGATACGAATAATAAAGTGTTTGTTTTAATGCCTTTGTGACATTCTCAATTAGCTATAAGTGAACACTACACACATTATTGATTGTGCTTGACAACTGACTATTTGTAATTCCACAATTTTTCCAAATGCGTCTTGTATTTGTTGAAATTTGAAAAAATTTATTCTCCATATCGAAAATACCTTCCGTATCTGTGGAATCCAAATTAAAATTTCTAATTGAGTATTTTCATATTGTTGAAATAAATTATTCAATCTGGACTTTCGGACTTCTAAATCCTCCTTAATTGATTCTAAATCTAGTTCGGAATTTAATAATTCCATAATGTAATTATCAATTTTAGTTATTGTTCCTTTATATTATGACCTCTGTAATTTCAATTTCTGAAGAGGCATAATGAAATGAATTTAAAATACAATAAACAAATGAAAAAGTTTCGATAACAAAATATCATCTGTTTTACAGTATAAATTCTACTTATCTCTTCTGACGTTGTTATCTGCCAGATGTTGTAGATAAATTCTTCTCTCGTTTCAATGGAAAACCTGTGGAATATTTTCTCCCCTTGAATTAAACGTCTTCCTTGGAAAATGTTGAATTTTGTTGAAGAACAGCTTCCTTGGTTTTGGTTTATTTGTTGAAGAATCAGCTCCAATATTGTACGGATAAGAATTCTTCTTGTTCGTAGTTAATGCAGATGTCCCAAATTTTATGAGATCGCCGAATTCTGATTTTTGTAGCGAAATACGGCTGTATTTTCGCTGGTTTTAAGGCTCCGAAGGACCAATTTTATGTGCAAACCACTATATATATTGTTGTAAAACTAAAAACCCATTATTGTTACTAAAAATAACTTTGCTAAATCAGCAGTTCATAAAGAGTATATAAGGGACCATGCCCCAAGCTGCGATACAGTTCTGATCTAACCTTCACTCAAGACGCTAGTGCCACGTCAATTATTAAACGTTAGTTAGGTGACCTGTGACTATTGTAAAGAGTGTTTTCCCAATAAATCATTACAAGTGCAATCTTCGTGTTTATTATCATCAACGACCATTCGACGAGTTCCGGAGCTACTCTAAAAAACTGCCCTGGTGTCAGAAGAACCTTTTAAAAAAACCAAAAATTCAGTCAAGGCATACGACACAAAATTTTGGTGTCAGAAATGGGATTTCAAGAAAACAATCCAAGGAACCCAAAGCAACAAGAAGACAACAAATCAAAGGGGTCACCGCAAAGGATCACCACAACCCGCAAAGGGACAACAAATCAAAGGGATCACCACAACCCGCAAAGGGACAACAAATTCAAAAGGGATCACCGCAAAGGGGATCACCACAACCCGCAAAGGGACAACAAATTCAAAGGGATCACCGCAAAGGGATCACCAGCCAAGGGTTACCCAACCATAAGGATCAAGAATCCAAGACAATCACATAATTCCGGACGAAAGTTAGAGGAGCAGCACCTCGACGGAAGCCCCACCCAGTAAACCGCAAGGAAGAACAAAAAGTGAGTTAATTTAATTTAAATATTGTAAAGTATATAAAAATCTGCACAAAATGTCATTTAAAGAAGAAAAACCAGGCACCTCAATGATAATATAAGTGAAGATGGTTCATCATTTGAAGAATTACCACTAACCGTATTATTCAAATTCATTAAAACTTTCAATGGTGATAGATCAGAGCTCAATACATTTATAACTAACGTTAATTCAGTTTTTTCATTGGCACAACCACATCAAATTCCAAGTCTATTTCTTTTTGTTGTTTCACAATTATCCACAAATGTTATTAATGAAATTGAAATTGATGAAATAAGTGATTGGACAAACCTAAAATCCGAATTAAAAACATATTATAGTCAAACAAAACATGTAGCACAAGCACATGAAGAATTAGAGACTTTAAGACAATATTCCAATGAGACTATTACTGATTTTTTTAAAGAGTTGAAAAAATAAAAAATGAATGTATTCAAGCAGAATATTTATCTTCACAACCCGATGAATTTAACGCTATTAAGAAAGCAATTCAGCGTACTGCGCTACGAAGATTCATAATCCATTGCAAGTCAGAAATTTCACAAATGTTAAGAGCAAGAGATATTGATAATTTAAATGAAGCTTATAATATTGCCCTTCAAGAAGAAAAAATTTTGAATTACACCAAGCACAAACCAAACAATTACAATTTACTTTTTTGTACTCACTGTAAAACAAAATTTCATAATACTCAGAATTGTAGAAAGAAGCCAAAAAATTTTAATAATCAATCGACTTATTCTAATCGCAATTATAATCAGCCAAATCAATCTCAACAAGGAACTTCAAATAATAATTATTCCAATCAATATAATCAAAGTTTCAAGAAAATTTTCTGTAATTATCGTAAAAAACCTGGCCATACATATGAAAATTGCAGGAGGCGACAAAATCAAAATAATTATCGTCCAAATCAAAAAATTAATCAAATTGAGAATAATGAAGATGATTCTCTAAACTTCGAAGGCCAAGCTCTGTCGAATGTCCCGGAGCCGGACCATGGCCTATACGCACAGGCATTCCAATAAATTATTACGGAGCTGAACTCAAAGTGATATCATTCAACATAAGGTTTGTTCCAACACACAAATTGTAATCGTTCCAGAATCGGTTTCGGAATCGTTCATAAATATTTGTTACGCAGACGCTAAGTGTTAACCGTTCTAATAACGGTTCCAAAATAAATGAAGGTTGGAACGGTTTGATTAAACATAACCATACTTTTATATGACTTTTATGTTTACAAGTTAGCAAAAAAAAAGTTTATTAGTGTTGGTTGTCTCTGTTATTAGTATAAATCTTAGACAAGGAATCTAAGGTATAAATATATCTGTATCAGTTTGAACCACAGACATATAAGTTTGAATTATGAATAGTGTATTAGGAGGTAAATTTTATATTATAATTAAAAAGGTTGATGTATAAACTGAAGTATTATTTTAGAATTACAAGAATACCTGTTGGTCCCAAGTACCACTGACACTACCAATACAGTCGCAAATTCCACTACGGAGTACAAGTGGAGTGTAAATAACACTAAATTATTAATTGATTGTTACGCTAAATGTAGAAAACGAGTAGGTACTTTTGATATAAGAAATGTCAAAATGATGTGGCAGAGAATAGCAGATGAACTACATAAATTAAATATAAATGTTACTCCCAACAACTGTCACAATAGATGGAAAGTCCTAGAAAGGAATTACAAAAAATTTGTTGACAACCAGAATAAAACTGGTAAGCATTCGTTTTTTTTTGTACATTAATCATTTAAGTTAACAACAAAGTGTTGCAGCATTTAATTTCTCATAATCTCCAGATATACAAATATGTATAAAATTGAAAATAATTACTAAAAAATATATATAAATGTATTTTCTTTTCCATTTAGGTAGAGGTCATAAATTTTTTGAATATCAACTTGAAATGGAAGAAATATTTGGTAAAAAAAAAAAGAATATTAATCCAGAAGTTGTATTATCTAGTGATACAGTGGATTATTCATTAGAAGAAAATGAAGGAATCAATACTGAAGAAGAGATAAAAGAAAATAGTAGTCAAAAAAGAAAAATAGAAAATAATATTGAACTGTGTGAAACAACAGATAAAGTACTTTTACAACCAACAACATCAGTTATAAACCCTAAACGCAGAAGTACTAGAAGATTAACAAATATAGAACATTTAAGACTGGATAGGAAAATGTATTATGAAAAAAACTAGAGATTGAAAAGGAAAAACTTAAATTATATGCAGAAAGAAATGAAATCCTAAGAAATTGGACATGTAAATGCCAGTGCACCATTATTAATAACTAACAAATATTTTTATATAATAGGTTTTTTTCTTTATGTTTTAATATTTGATGTGATAGAATTTGTTGTTTTGTTTACTTACTTATCAGTTAGTTGTTAAGAAAATACTGTGTTTAAAGAATATGTTTTATTTTTGTTTAGGAAATGCAATATTTATTAAAAAAATGACTTTATAGTTTGTGTCAGAAATATATTTTATTTTTATGCAAAATTATATTATTTACACAACATATTTACATTAGTAATGAATTAGCCACCTATCTCGAATTACAGCAACACCTACATCAACTTCAAATTCATCATCTTCTGCTACATCTTCCTCATCTACCTGAACATTAATATTTGGCATCTCTGGATCAACATGTACAATAAACTCATCATCTCTTGCTATATTATGTAACACACAAGCTGCTCTTATGAAATGTGCAATGAATCGTACACTTCTTAACTTCACATGATACATTTGTCAGAAACTTCTGTTTTAAAATACCAAAACAGTGTTCAACAACATATCTATTTTTGCTAGTTTGACATTATAATTAGTTTGCCTTCGTGTTAAGTTTCCTCTATCTTTGTATGGTGTCAATAGGTTATTTTGCAATGGATAGCCACTGTCCCCTAATATAAAATACCTGCCACATTTTCTTCTAAGTTTCTACTTAATGGTGAATTCCTGAATACCCGACTATCGTGTACAGATCCAGGATACCCAATAAATATGTCTATTATTTTTCTTTGGTGATCGCAAACAGCCTGTAACTGAAAAACAAGTCACTCATTAAAATTGTTTATTTCTCCATACAGAAAAAACTTTGATAAAATTTGTATGAAGGTACCTGTAGAGAATAAAATCCCTTCCGGTTTATATATGAGTCTGGATCAGTTGCAGGCTTATCTATTTTAATGTGGCATCCATCTATAGCACCTATCACATTGGGAAATCCATTATCTCTAAAATGTGCTTCAGAAATACGTTTCTCGTTTTCATTTGGCCATCTTATAATTTGTGACGATAAATTGCTCAAAAATAAGGTAAGGCGTCTTATAACTCTATTCACCGAGCTAATTGTTATACCAAAGCGGTCACCTACATCTCGAAAACTTGCAGTTTGATGCCCTATATACCACAAATAAATTAACACCTGAAATTGAACAAATGTTACTTACAAAACAAAATTAATTCTCTGTATAAGGGTATCAATCAACTATATGATGTACAAACCTGATGTAAAGCCGAAATATTTCCATACTGACCCATTTGTCTGTGATAATATGGGCTGGTTTCATACCTTTCAGTAATACTTTCAACAGTATTTCTGGATAATCTAAAATGTTCAAAGAACACTTCTTGAGAATATTGATGTACTGTCTCCTCTGAAATAAATTTTAAATTTAACTTTTGTGACACAAGCAAGGTAACATGAAAGTTCAATTTCTTACCTAAATAATTTTCATTTTTATTTCTTACTTCATTTATCATAATGTCCTGTTCCAGATCACTACCACTTGTTTCATCAGAGTCAAAAATGTCCTCCATCACGTTATCAAACAAATTTAAATAAGTTCTCTCCACAAAAGTCAACAAATACAAACACAAATTTATCCAACTAACATAAACACAGATTTACCATGTAATTCAGATATTTTGTAACCTAACTTATTGGATATATATTTACTGCGCAACTCAGTTCCCTTGATACTTGCTTTTAGTCAAGTATCGAAATCATCGTTCTTGAACCGGTTCCATAACGATACCAAATCGGGTTGGAACAAAATAATTATCGTTCGCTAAACGGTTCTCTCGTGCTTGGAACGCATTTTAGCTATTGCACATGCGCGTCACCGTTCTAAGAACGGTTATTTTGTGTGTTGGAACAAACCTATAGAAAACGCATTAAACAAACACCTTAAATTTTTAATTGACAGTGGAGCATCAATCTCATTAATAAAACATGATTCTTTAATACCCAGTATAACAAAATTAAATCGTGAAAATGTTGTTCTATTTAACGGAATAAATCCAAATCAGCCCATTCTTTCATTAGGAACAGTTATTTTGAATCTCGCATATAAGAATTGCAATTTTTTCATCGAAACACAAGTCGTAGTAAGCAAGGAAGTACGTTTCGACAATTACGACGGTATATTAGGTGTTGACTTCTTACAAGCAAACAATGCCATCATTGATTACCAAAAGAATGCTTTAATGTAATTAATTAGATTATCGAAAACTTAACGAAATAACAGTCGGAGATAATTACCCTTTACCAAATATAGAAACAATATTGGACCAACTTGGAAATTCAATTTATTTTTCAACATTAGACTTAGCCTCAGGGTTTCATCAAATTGAAATGGATGAAAGAGATAAAGGAAAAACAGCATTTAGTACACCGTCAGGACATTTTGAATTTAATAGGATGCCATTTGGATTAAAATCAGCAAGCACCAAATACATTTGCCAGATTAATGAATATTGTTTTATCAGGTTTACAAGGAACAATTTGTTTTTGCTACTTAGATATATATATATATTCTTTTGAACTTTTGGCTGACAATATTTAATTAGCAAACAATAAAGCATATAGATCAGGGGTTAGTGACGGGGTGTCATACAATTCGGCGTATGACATAAAAGCCTAGGGAAAAAACCCCTGTGAAAAAAACCCTGGCTCCCCGTCTAAGTGTGAAAATACAAAAATAAGCTGAAATATATTTCAGGGACTTCTTTCTTCAAGAGTGATCTTCTATTGGTGGAGACAGAGACTTCTTCAAGGTGTTCACATTGAATCTGGAAAAAAGACAAAAGCAGAAAAAAGAACTGAATAACAAAAATACCTATCATATTCGTTTGAAATTTATAACCCATTCCAAGAAAGAGTTGGAAACATCATGAATAGCCTAAAACCATCTTGAAATTTATATATGGGACAACTATCGATGAGATGAGGTATTGTTTCTTCTGCTTCTCCACATTCACAACTTGCACTAGGAACTGAGTTCCATTTAAATAGCATGCCATTGGTACGACCAAGACCTGTTCTCAAACGATTAAGAACTGTCCAAATTTTCTTGGAAGATCAAAACCCGGAACTTTTTCAGAAGAATCAGAAACGAGATATTTATTGAACATTTCGTAAGAGTTCCACTCAGTCTTCCATAATTCTTTATCACTTATGTTCATATTGAAGAACGTATTATGCCATAATGGTTTACGTGACTTCAATCTGGGAATTCTATTTTGTGGAAAATATGAAATAATTGGGAATAAATTGGGAAAAGAATGATATTTATTCCAAGAATTCAGAGCTGCAGTCTGTCTGCGAATATGGGGAGGGACAATATTAGACAATACTGGTAACCAATGAACCGGTGTAGATCTTATGGTGCCAGTAATTATTCTCATGGATGTATTCAATTGTGCATCTATTTTTTGTGTATGTGCACTATTAAACCATACAGAGCAACAATACTCAGCTGCAGAAAAAGACTAGGGCTAGAGATGCTGTACGAAGAGTGGAAGCATCAGCACCCCAAGAGGATCAGCTAATTTCTGAACAATATTATTCCTAGTTTTTAGTTTTAGGCTCAGATCATTTAAATGAGCCTTGTAATTGAAGATGAATCTAATTTAACTCCTAAGTATTTTGGATAGAAATTATGTTCGATAGGAGAATCATTGAAAGTTACAGCTAATTTTCTATATTTTCATGGTTATTCAGATGGAAACAAGATACCTCTGTTTTGTTGGGATTTGGACATAATCGCCACTCAATAAAATAATTCTTTAAAATTTCCAAATCAGATGACAGTATGTTTTCCAGAGTATGGAAATCCGAATGTTGGTAAGCAATAGCAATGTCGTCAGCATAAACAAATTTTTGAGATGATGTAGTGGGCAAATCACTTAGATATAAATTGAAAAGTAAAGGAGCTAAAACTGATCCTTGAGGAAGGTCGTTTTTCAATGTTTTGAAGTTGCTACTCTTATTGTCAATAAAAACACATACTTAGATGATATAGTAGTATACGGATCTTCTTTACAAGATCACAATGAAAAACTTAGAAAAGTGTTTGATCAATTAAGACAACATAATTTAAAATTGCAACCAGACAAATGTGAATTTTTGAGAAAGGAAATAATTTATCTTGGTCACATAATAACAGATAAAGGAGTTAAACCAGATCAAAAGAAGGTTGAAGCTATTAAAAATTTGAAAGAACCAAAGAACACGAAAATGATTAAAAGTTTCTTAGGATTTGTAGGTTACTATAGAAAATTCATTAAAAACTTTTCTGCTATAGCGAAACCACTTACAATATTATTAAGAAAAGATCAGAAATTTGAATGGAATGAACCTCAACGAAAAGCATTCGATGAATTAAAGAATATAATTACTACAGACTCTTTATTGATTTATCAGATTTTGACAAACCTTTTATATTAACAACAGACGCCTCAAACGAAGCTATTGGATCAATATTATCACAAGGAAAATACGGAAAAAGATTTACCTATAGCATACTACTCTAGAACATTATCCAACACAGAGAAGAATTATTCTACAACAGAAAAAGAATTATTAGCAATCGTAGATTCTTGCAAGCATTTCAGACCTTATTTATTTGGTACAAAAAATATACAAATATACACAGACAACAAACCTTTAATTTATTTAAAAAACTGCTCAGACCCCTCAGGACGTCTAGCACGTTGGCAAACTCTCCTAATGGATTATAATTTTGAAATAAAATACAAGAAAGGCATTGATAATAAAAACGCTGACTTTTTAAGCCGAATCCCAGATTATAACATAAATACAATTGAAGATGAAGACGAAGAAATAGAAAATTTTACATTCAATGATTTTAAGAAATTTCATCAAATGAACATAGATGTCCCAGAACCTAAAAGTATAAAAAAACCTTTAAATCGCATACGTAATTTAGTTATTTCATTTTCAACTGATAAATCAAAAAGAAATGAATACTCTGATTATATTCAAAGACATTTTCCCAATATCATTACACAAAATAATCAAATAGCAGAAGTAAGTTTAAATAAACTACCAGATCAAATAATTTATGTATTGTTCATCAAAAACAGTATTTTAGAATCAGCAACATATGAAAACTTATTTGAAGCACTTTATAATTTAACAGTTCTATTGAATTATAATAATTGCACCAAATTCGTAATAACTGATATTCCAAAAAATAATGATTCTATACGAAAAGATACTTTCCATAGTCTTCTATATTATTTATTCAGAAATTTCAATTATACTATTTTATACAGAATTCCAATTACAGATGCAAATATTATCAAACAAATATTATATGATTATCATGATTCACCATTATCAGGACATCAAGGATTTGAAAGAACTTATTATAAAATCAAGGAAAACTTTTATTGGGATAATATGAAAGAAGATATAAAAAATTATATTAAAAACTGTCGAACATGTCAATTATCTAAAACTGATTTCAGAAATAATAAGAGTCCTATGCAAATTACTACTACATCAACAAAATTTTGTGAACAAATCGCTATGGATATAGTTGGACCTTTACCAATTACTGAAAGTGGAAACATATTCATTTTAACACTTCAAGATGATTTGACAAAATATATTCAACTTTATGCAATACCAAACCACGATGCAGAGAATGTAGCAATTCATTTTTTGAAATTCTGCACTAATTTTGGATTTCCAGAAAAAATATTATCAGACCAAGGAGTCGAATTTACTTCAAAACCTTAAAAGAACTCAATCGTATGCTGATAATAAATCATAAATTAACAACTCCATATCATCCACAAACTAACGGATCATTAGAAAGAACACATTTAACACTTAAGGATTATTTGAGATGTTATGTAAATAAAGATCAAGATAATTGGGACGAATTTTTAAATTTAGCGTCATATTCTTATAATACAAATATTCATAAAAGTACAAGAATTACACCTTATGAATTAGTTTTTGGTCAAAAATCAAGAATACCTTATTCAATAAAAAGACCAAGTGAAAAACCACATTACTCAGACTTAGCAAATGCAATCGTAAAGAAATTAAAAACAGCAAGTGAAGCTGCGAGAGAAAATATTATCCAATCTAAAGAAAAATCAAAAATATATTATGATCAAACCCATAATCGAACATATACATTCAAAGAAAATGATTTAATATTAATTCAAGATTCACGAGCAAAACAGACAAGTCAAAGACTATCCAAACATTTCAAAGGACCATATAAAATAATTCAAATTCACAATAATGAAACTGCTACTATTGAACTAGAAAATAATAAATTAAAAACATATCATTTCAATCAATTAAAACCGTTCAATATTATTTCAGAAAATGAAGACATCTCTAATAATGACCCTTCTCTTGATGACCCAGGTCCTAGCAACCGATTTTAAAATTACACCCATTACATCATCCTCAGGTATCATATTTCATAATTTAGGATCTGCTAAGATTTCAAACGATCATTTTACACTATTATCTTTCATAAACTTAACACACATTAATGATAAACTTAACACTATTAATGAATTCTACACCATGACCTTGAATATGTGTAATATCGCACTAAATGAACAATTTGTAAATGAATGCTTTAATCAAATGAAATATATTCAGAAAAAATTAGAAAATATTCAGAAATCCTTCAATATTATTACACACAAAGTTAATATAATTTCAAGAAAAAGAAGAGGATTGATAAATGCCAGTGGGCACAGGTATTAAATGGTTATTCGGAAACCCAGATAACAATGACCCACAATTTTATTCAGATTCAATTAATTCTCTAATTAATAATCAAAAACAAACAGAAACGCTAATACAACAACAAGTAAACATTATTTCTGATACAATTACTAATTTTAATAATTCCTTAACTCGAATGAACGAAAATATAAATATTTTAAATAAAAACTTGAAAAGCTTTGATAAGTTTCAACAGGATGTTTTTGTAATTAAAAATTATTTCGAAATAGAAATAGGTTTATCCAACCATATTATTTTATTAATTGAAATGACTGATGAATTGAGCAGCACATTAAATGAATATGTCAATGATGTTTCATTAATATCAAATAATATAATCAGTTATAACATTTTACCTCCGAATACACTTTACTCTGAATTAATTAAAATTTCTAGCAAACATGATCTGCCATTACCATTGAGTATCGAAAACATTTTTACTTTTTATAAATTACTAAAAATGACCTCATTTATTAATAAAGGATTATTAGTGCTTTCTTTTGAAATTCTATTATTAATCAAGGTAAATATGAAATATATGAATTATTATCCACACCAGTACCACACTATGAAGACCCAATGCTATTTTCTTTCATTGAACCAAGTACACCCTTTATGGTAATATCTAAAGATAAAATGAGTTATTATAATTTGAATAATTTGGAAAAATGCGTAGAAATAATATCAAATAATTACCTATGCAGATCTTTGTATACTATGAGAAAAACAAATAGTAATGATCAATGTGAAATAATGTTATTTAATGGAAACACATTAGAAATCCCAAAAACATGTAAAATTATGAATTTTATTGCAGAATTAGAAGTTTGGCATAAACTACGTAAAAATGAATGGTTTTATAGTTTATCATATCCAACTCAATTATCAATTGTATGCGACGATAAATCCACTAAAGTCGAACAAATAATGAATCTTGGACTTTTTGAATTAAATCCAAAATGCAAAGCTTTTACTAAAAGTGTCATATTAGAAGTAGAAGGAAATCTTGGATCTATGGATCTTATAAATGTTTTACCATTTACAGACATCAATCAAGATGATTGTTGTAAGAAATTAAAGAAGAATTTAACATTAAATGCAATTAAATTAGAACCATTAAAACTAAATAATTTAGATCTTAAAGAATTAAAATATGCTAAACATAAACTTTCAGAATTTGATGAAATATTACAAAATCAATTAAATAAACCTTTTATAATTAAACATACTAATTGGTTCACCACAATTTTAGCAATAATCGGTATTATCATAACATCCTTTGTATTGTATAAATGTTTTAAATGTCTAGGTCTCATAGAATTATTTAAGAAACTTTGTTGTTCGTCAGGAACGAAAGAAAATGTCTTCCATGTTTACAAATATTTAATAATTGTATAACCACAAAAACTCCAATTCAAGAATTTAGTGTATCTTATAAAATGAAAAATCAGAATCCGTTGAACATGACTCAATAGATGAAACATTATCATTGAATTCACTCAGAAGATCACAAAGGCTAAGGAATATAAAAATATCATGACATTAATAATTTCTTTTTGTTTTTACTTTTACATTATATAATTACAAATTTTTGTTTAATTAAGAAAGCACAAAATTTTAAATACCCCCAGAGATGTTGTAAAACTAAAAACCCATTATTGTTACTAAAAATAACTTTGCTAAATCAGCAGTTCATAAAGAGTATATAAGGGACCATGCCCCAAGCTGCGATACAGTTCTGATCTAACCTTCACTCAAGACGCTAGAGCCACGTCAATTATTAAACGTTAGTTAGGTGACCTGTGACTATTGTAAAGAGTGTTTTCCCAATAAATCATTACAAGTGCAATCTTCGTGTTTATTATCATCAACGACCATTCGACGAGTTCCGGAGCTACTCTAAAAAGCTGCCCTGGTGTCAGAAGAACCTTTTAAAAAAAAAACAAAAATTCAGTCAAGGCATACGACAATATATATACAGGGTGTCTCAAGTTCGAGTCCCTATTAGACGTTTCTGGAGAACTAGACATAATTAAAATCTGAAAATTGGGATTATGAAATTGTTCAAAGTTCTCTACAGAACTAAAATATTTTCGAAGCCCAAGAACTTCCGGTTATACAGGGAGTGAAAATAAATTCTACGAAAAAATTTTTTTCAAGATTTTCATTCCTGGTATGATCGACTATTCAATAGTGAATACATGTCTGTTAAAACCATTGTATTATATCGAAAATATCCAAAAAAAACCAAAAAAAAAGTAAAATATGTTCAGTCAATAGTATGTTCGTTATTCTTATTTTAAATATTCTGAAAGTAAACCGTTTTTACAACATCGAAGAGGAAGGATGTGAAAAGGTCAAAGGCATTTTTTGGATTTCAAAAATATCACCACAGGGTGTTCCAAATTTTTTGTTGTAGATTGTGATCTTAAATTGGCCATAACTTCTGTTTTTGGCGCTCTTGTTCACCCGAACAGAGTGCCTATCATTTTGCCTGAATGTCTGTAAGTTTGGAATATCGAGTCGAAAATGGTCTCAATCGATTGGGTTCGACTCCCTGATGAAGAATTCGTGGCGAAAGTTGAGTCTGTCCGGCCGGCCGGCCGGCCGTATCCTCTCTAGCATCCAAAAGAAATCAGCTAGAGTTTTCATATTTTCAGAATAGGTTAAATGTCCAAATATCTCAGTCAAGTTCGTTATTGGGCCAAATCCGTCGGATAGTTCAGTAGTTATGAGCATCTGAAATTTTGTTTCCTCAATAACTACTAGAATATCCATCCGATCAAGTTGATACTTGAAATATTGTTGGAGGAGGCAGCAACAAAACGGCTAGCGAAATTTCGCAGAAATCGTCACGCTAGAAAATTTTTAAAAAATTCCCAAAAAAAAAATTTTAAATCCCCACTATCTCATAAGATATTTTTCGCATTTCAATAAAAATTCGTGAATATATTGAGGTGTTCGATATCTTACTTATCCTCAAATTTCATTGTCGTAGCTCTTTTCCATCTAAAGATTTAATCATTTTTTTAATTTACTCAAGAGAAAAGAGAAATGACATACGTCCCCATGATTTTTTTCGAACGATTGCCATCATAGATCGATATTCGATTGAAAAATGCCGGGCTCATTAATCAGTGTCAGTTGGCGTAATATTAATCAAAATTTTTCATAACGGGAAATCATAGAGATAGAATTCAATCTCGGTGGCTGAAATAATATACGTTGTCAAAATTCAGAAATGCACTGACATAAGTTTTTAGGAACAGGGAATTATAGCTTCAAACAAAACTTCGAGAAAATTATGAGTAGTTATTTTTTATTTGAGATATAGGTTTGTTCATTCATTAGGCGTTCATTTTGCATCATATTGTCCCATAGTACGGGAAAAGACTATTGTTGACCTGATCAGAGTGCTTATAGATTTGTTATGGTTTGAATATTTACTCACAAGTAGCTCAACAAGAGCGCCAAAGAAATCTGACCTCACGTCAGTGCTTTCTAAATTATCAAATTAGAACCCTGTTTTTGGTGCTCTTGTTCACCCGAACAGAGTGCCTATCATTTTGCCCGAATGTCTGTAATTTTTTAATATCGAGCCGAAAATGGTCTCAATCGATTGGGTTTGACTCCCCGATGAAGAATCCGTGGCGAAAGTTGAGTTTGTCCGGCCAGCCGTATCCTCTCTAACATCCAAAAGAGATGAGCTAGAGTTTTCATATTTTCAGAATAGGTTAATTGTCCAAATATCTCGGTCAAGTTCGTTATTGACCAAATCCGTCGGATGGTTCAGTAGTTATGAGCATCTGAAATTTTGTTTCCTCAATAATTACTAGAATATTCATCCGATTAAGTTGATACTTGAAATATTGTTGAGGGAGGATGCAACGAAACGGATCGTAAAATTTCGCAGAAATCGTCACGCTAGAAAATTTTTAAAAAATAAAAAAAAAATTTTTTTGATACGCACTATGTCATAAGATTTTTTTCGGATTTCAATAAAAATTCGTGAATATATTGAGGTGATCAATATCCTACTCGTCCTTAAATTTCATTGCCGTAGCTCTTTTCCATCTAAAGATATGTACATTTTTTTCATTTACTCAAGAGAAAGGAGAAATGATATACGTCCCGATGATTTTCTTTAAACGATGGCCATCACAGATCGATATTCGATTGACAAATGCCGGGCTCATTAATCAGTGTCAGTTGGCGTAATATTAATCAAAATTTTTCATAACGGGAAATCATAGAGATAGAATTCAATCTCGATGGCTGAAATGATATACGTTGTCAAAATTCAGAAAAGCACTGACGTAAGTTTTTAGGAAAAGGGAATTATAGATTCGAACAAAACTTCGAGAAAATTATGAGAGGTTATTTTTAATTTGAGATATAGGTTTGTTCATTCATTAGGCGTTCATATTTGCATCACATTGTCCCATAGTACGGGAAAAGACTTCATCACGTTCACGTGATCAGAGTGCTTATACATTTGTTATGGTTTGAATATTTACTCGCAAGTAGCTCAACAAGAGCGCCAAAGCAATCTGACCTCACGTTAGTGCTTTCTATTTTTTTTTATAATTGTGTTGGATTCTGCGGTCAAAATATTGATAGTTTTCTCACATGATTATGCTCCCAAATTCAATAATATCTGAGAGATATTCTGGATTTATGGTATACGTAGAGTCAAAATGATTGCATCTAAAAAAATTCAATGAGTATTCTTTCGAAACCATGGGAACACTCTGTACCCATAGAAGATAAATTATCTGTTAATAATTCATAAGTGTCAGGTGTTATTATTATTAGTTATCCTCATTTCTCGATTTAACAAAATGAATCGTTATTTTAATTACGAAATTCTGGATCTATTTTGTATATATCGTGGATGTGACAGAATTACTAGTAGAACCTGCCGAGCCTTCAACGAGAAGTAGCCCCATTTACCTTCAATGATGGAGAAGATCTTTAGAAAATATGATTCAAACTTTCGAAGTTTTGGATGTGTAAGACTCTCTAAAGAATACAAAAGAAGAGTAGTTGATGATGAGAAAAATGAAATTAGTGTTTTGACTTATTTCGAAGCGAATGAAAATGCATCTATTCGAAGTGCAGCTCATGAAATCGATTTAGACAGAAATTCAGTGCACCGAATGCAAATATGAGAAAGTTCATGCAGTAGAACCAGGTGACTACATAAAAAGGTTAAATTTCTGTAGAGGAATATTCGAAAAACTTGAAAATGATGAAAATATTTTGAAAATGATTATTTGGACAGATGAAGCAAAATTGAATAATGAAGGACTATTTAATAAAAAGGATTGCCACATTTGGAGAAGTGAAAATCCTCATAGAAAAAGACAAAAAAACCCCGGAACAAATTAAGTTTTAATGTGTTTGCTCTTTTGATGAACAACAAAGTGCGGTACTACATTTATGAAAAAAATTTAAATACAGAAAAATTTTTGGAAATCCTGAGAAATTTTGTTTTTGAGTTTTTGGATGAACTGCCGTTGAGTATGTCGACTACCGCATATTATCAATTGGATGGGGCTCCGGCACATAGTTCGCACGAGGTGTCTGAAGAACTGAATGCAATGTTTGGTAATCCGTGGATCGGACGCCGTTTTTCACTGTTTTGGTCCCCACGATCTCCCGATCTTACTCTCTCACATTTTTATTTATGAGGTAGAATGAAAAATTTAGAAAGCACTAACGTGAGGTCAGATTGCTTTGGCGCTCTTGTTGAGCTACTTGCGAGTAAATATTCAAACCATAACAAATGTATAAGCACTCTGATCACGTGAACGTGATGAAGTCTTTTCCCGTACTATGGGACAATGTGATGCAAATATGAACGCCTAATGAATGAACAAACCTATATCTCAAATTAAAAATAACCTCTCATAATTTTCTCGAAGTTTTGTTCGAATCTATAATTCCCTTTTCCTAAAAACTTACGTCAGTGCTTTTCTGAATTTTGACAAAATATAATATTTCAGCCATCGAGATTGAATTCTATCTTTATGATTTCCCGTTATGAAAAATTTTGATTAATATAACGCCAACTGACACTGATTAATGAGCCCGGCATTTGTCAATCGAATATCGATCTGTGATGGCCATCGTTCAAAGAAAATCATCGGGACGTATGTTATTTCTCTTTTCTCTCGAGTAAATGAAAAAAATGATCATTACTTTAGATGAAAGAGAGCTACGTCAATGAAATTTGGGGATGAGTAAGATATCGATCACCTCAATATATTCACGAATTTTTATTGAAATCCGCAAAATATCTTATGAGATAGTGAGGATTAAAGATTTTTTTGGGGTATTTTTTAAAAATTTTCTAGCGTGACGATTTCTGCGAAATTTTGCGAGCTGTTTTGTTGCAGCCTTCCTCAACAATATTTTAGGTATTAACTTGATCGGATGGATATTCTAGTAGTTATGGAGGAAACAAAATTTCAGATGCTCATAACTACTGAACCATCCGACAGATTTGGCCCAATAACGGACTTGACCGAGATATTTGGACAATTAACCTATTCTGAAAATATGAAAACTCTAGCTGATTCCTTTTGGATGCTAGAGAGGATACGGCCGGACAGCCGGCCGGACAGACTCAACTTTCGCCACGGATTCTTCATCGGGAGTCGAACCCAATCGATTGAGACCATTTTCGGTTCGATATTCCAAAATTACAGATATTCGGGTTAAATGATACGCACTCTGTTCGGGTGAACAAGAGCGCCAAAAAGCGAAATATGAATTAATTCGTACGATCAATAAGAATCGCGTTCATATGTTCAAAGACCGATTGAATAATGTTGGTTGGGATCTTACAGAGACGGACTCGACCCATGACGCATATGGAAATTTCCATAGGATATTCACTAGGATTTTCAATGAATGAATGTTTTCCAACCAAAAAAGTGAAGAAGAGTGATTTTCGGAAACAAAAGATATGGAATAACCTTCAAATCATTTAATTGAAGAATAAGGTAGATGCTGCTCACACAATATTCAAGGTGGAGAGGGATGAAAATTCGAAGAAGGTATATACAGAATTGAGACAAAGGCTGAAATATTTTATAGAGGAAATAAGAAAAAATATGGATGTTGATTTCGTAAATAGAGCGAGTAACAAGAGTCGAGCAATATGGCAGGTGATCAATCAAAAAATCAAAAACAACGGTTCTTCACCCAGCATGACATCTCTGAATGAGAAAATCTTGAGCAAATTAGACAAAAGAGAAAAAGAAGAAAATGAATGTTCAGATGCCGAGAAAAAGCTATTGAACACCAAGAGCTCAAAATACTTGGGTTCATTTTTTTGTAGTCCAACAACTCCACAAGAGATTATCCAATGTGTGAATAAATTGAAAAATAAAGTTGCATATGATGTATATGGTGTCCCAGTTAGCCTCCTAAAGAAGATAATTGAGCATGTAGCTGAACCACTATCACACATAATAAATCTTTGATTTGAAGAAGGATATTTTCCGGATGAGTTGAAAATAGCAAAAGTCATACCACTAAACAGAAAAGGAGACCCAGACTCATGCGATAATTACAGGCCGATATCGATTTTGTCGGTTTTGGTTAAATTTCTAGATACAAATTTTTTGATAAGTATTCAACATCATGGCTTCAAAAAGGGAAAATGCACTGTTACTGCTTCAACGCTGATTAATGAGTTCATCATGGAGGCCCTAAACAATTCGGAGGAAGTATGGATCACATGCATGGACCTAAGTAAGGCTTTTGACTGCGTGAATCATGAGAAGCTCTTGAAGAAGCTGGAGTGTATTGGTATTAGAGGTATACCTCTATGTCTATTTAGATCGTACTTCAAAGACAGATTTCAAGTAGTTGATCTGAATAGAAGTAGGTCTTCCAAAAAGAAATCAAATTCAGGGTACCCCAGGGTTCCATTCTTGGACCCATCTTATTTCTTGTATATATCGACGATCTAATTTGTAATTCAACCGCAGAAAAAGTGCTGCTTTATGCAGATGGTATCTCATTTCCTCATAAAGATAAAAATAGGATGCTACTTCAAGAAAAAATGATATTTCGATTGCTCAAGCAAAAAACTGGTTGGAGCAAAATGACCTAACGGCGAATTCGAGAAAACACAAAAGTGATTATAACAACCAAAGAGCATAATAATGATAGTATATCACTTCTCGGAATAACATTGAGCGCCACTCTGACATGGAAAGCATATTGATGAATGTTAAAAGCTGTCTATTGCAATATGCGCTATCAGGAGGATTAAGTACACATAATCTGAAAAAGAAGCGATATTTACTTATAATGCTCACTTCCGCAGTAAAATGAACTATGGTATAATATTATGGGGCTCATCGCCGGATACTCAGAGAGTTTTTTTGAAGCAGAAAGCTGCGATCAGGGCCATTGCAGGGGGTTAGCAAAACAACAAGCTGTAGACCCCTATTCGAAAAATATCGAATACCTACTTGCTACTCCATGCTGCTACATTCTTGAATGCATTATGTATATCCACAAGACCAGGGACAATTATCAAAGACATTCCGAGCTTCACGAACATAATACAAGAAAAAAACAAACTTGCTACTCCAACACATAGATTGGGGAAGACACAGGCCACTCATGTATATCAGGGAATTATTTTATATAATAAACTCCCGGAGCACATACTTGCACTACGTGATGAGATCTTCAAGGTAATCGTGAAGAAGATCCTTATGGAAAAGGCTTTTTACTCCATTGATGAATTCATAGCCTATGACTTCGGTGAATGCCCTTTTTGAATCGGAGGACATAACATTTCTTTATATATGTATGTATATTCGACTTTTTACTCTGTTTGTTTTTCGTATGTTGAATTTTGTTATTTTAGGCATGGTTTACATATAATTTATTTACAATACCTTTATATGACATACCCTGTAAAATTTTTGAGGGAAATAAATAAATATGAAATATAAAATGAATAAATCTGAAGGTGCAGAAAAAATCTGCGTTGAAGAGAGCTTTCAATTGAGCCTGGCCTTGTTTTCTCACGTAGCGGATAAAAGGGTAAAAACCACCCTTAAGTGGTTTTTTGACTCTCAAGCGTTGTTATCAGGATTTCTCCAAAATCTGAAGATGCGGCAATAATCTGCTTTGAAGAGAGCTTTCGATTGAGCCTAGTCTTGTTTTCTTACGTAGAGGATAACAGGCTAAAAACCACCCTTAAAGGTTCTGACTCTCAAGCGTTGTTATCATATTTTATTCAAAATATGAAGGTGAGCAAAAAATCTGCGTTGAAATGAGCTCTCGTTTGAGCCTAGTTTTGTTTTCTTACGTAGGGGATAACAGGGTGAAAACCACCATAATATGGTTTTTTGACTTTCAAGAGGTGTTATCGTATTTTGTTCAAAATCTGAAGGTGAGGAAAAATCTGCGTTGAAGAGAGCTTTCGATCTTTGATTCTACTGGCTTTCTTGTTAATATCTGTGCATTGAAGTACAATTTTTCGTCAAGTGTTATTCCTAGATATTTTACCGTTTTCTTCCACGGTATCGATATGCCGTTCATTCTGACACCTTTAGTCGTTTTACTGCCTGTTTTCTGTAGTAGAATAGCAGGGCGCTACTTATTTGTGGATTTATTTTAATCCTCCATTTACTCGACCATTTATCTATCTGTTTGCAGTGTTCCTGTAGTCTCCTCACTATTGCAGTTTTGACTAAAGAGCATGCGAGAATTGTGGTGTCATCTGCGAATGTGGCAATTATTATTTCCTTCGTTTTTGGGATATCTGCGGTGTATATCAGATAAAGGACAGGACACAAAATTGAACCTTGTGGGACTCCTGCAGCGATTTCTTTCTCTTCTGATGTTACCTTGCCTATATATACTTTGAAATTCCTCTTCTCTAACTAGGACTTGATCAGTCTGATTATTTTCTTGGGGATTTTTGCATCTATCATATTATAAAGCAGACCATCATGCCATACTTTGTCAAATGCTCTTGACACGTCCAGAAATATGGCTCCAGTTTTTTTCCTCTCTTTTTCCGTTATTTATAAATTTCACAACTCTCTTGAGTTGGTGGGTGGTTGAGTGACCGGCTCTGAATCTGAATTATGCTTGTGGTATTATCAGGTTGTCCTCTACTGCCCTCCGTAACCTGTTGGTAATAACCTTCTCGGTTATTTTGCTCATGGAAGAGAGTAGGCTTATGGGTCTGTAATTATTAGGGTCCTTTCTCGATTTACCGGGTTTTGGTAGCATTATTACTTTTGAGCTTTTCCATCGTGTTGGGAAGTGTTTAGTTTCATTATGGCGTTGATGATGTATGTTATTTTTTCTATTCCTCTTTCTGGCAGTTTTTTAAGTGCCATGTTGTTGATCTGATCACTTTCTGGTGCTTTTCTTGGCTTCAGAAACTTCACGATCGACGTTACTTCTTTCAAGTTTGTTTCCTATATTTCTTGAATTTCATTAAGCTTGAGTTCTGTTTCAACTTTGATTTTGACTTGATCGTCAAAATCTGGATCATCTGTGCGATTTGGTTTGAAGATTTTGCATAAGTGTTCGGCGAAAACGTTTGCTTTCTCTTCGTCAGTAACTGCTATACCGTTTGAGTTTGGTAGCGGTGGGATTTTGGTATCGGTTCTTCTGAGCGCCTTGACGATTCTCCAGGGAACTTGTTCACCGTTGTTTATTTCTTCTAGTTTTTTGTCGAATTTTTCGTTGTATTTTTCTGTTAGTTTTTCATGAAGTTCTTGTGTGAGTCGGTTGAGTAATGTTTTGTCGGTTGAGGAGAGGGTTGTGTTGAATGCTTTTTTGGCTCTCTCTTTCCTCCTAATGAGGTCTTGTATTTCTTCGGTTGTTCTATTGTTGTTTGTTTGAGTTTTTAGAATTATTGTAGAAAATTTATACAAGAAATGTTGTGTAGAGACAGTATGGTGTATGGAAACGTCGGTTTCCTATCCTTTCATCTGGAATGAGTGTTAAGTTGACAACCACAATGGCAATAATAGTTGCTACAGCTATATTGTCGAATATCTGTTCAGATATGAATGACGTATTTCCAGATGAATGGTCAAACGATGTACCAGTGGAAGAGGAGCCATTGGGGTTTCGAAGTGAAGGAAATAATTTGACATCTGCCCGTCAAGCGAGACAGTTAATTGTCAATGAACATTTTGGCAATATATAATTGGATAGATTGTTTCATTAATTTAATGTTTCAATATACATTGAGCCCTGAAAATAATTTAAATATTCCAATTCTCTGAATTTATTTCATATTTCCTTATTTTTTTTATTTCCTAGATTAATTCTCAGATATTATGATATATTATTATTTCTTATTAAACACTCAAGCATCCAGTGAAAAAAAAAAATTTAATTATCCCTTTTTTATTCTACAATTTGAGGTTCTACATTAAGTTTTGTCTGCAACTCTAAAACTTGCAGCTTCAATAATTCTAATATATAATATAATATAGTATGTTCCTTCTGCCTCCTTGTGTCTTCATTTTCCAAAGTTTCCTTCTTTTTCTTTTAATAATTCTCCTTTGCAACTGACACAGGGTTTCGAACTTGAGTTCTCATCTTCTTGGATACCGGCTTCTTCAATTTCTTCGAATTGTACTGTAACAAAACCGAGTATAAACATTTTGTGAACTGCCGCAACAACAGAGAAGTTCCGCTTCATGCGCCGACGAAGGGATTAAGATTATGATGAATGGGACCGCTCGCCATAAAACTGTCACATAAAAAACGATTAATGGTGGCATATTTATGTGACATAAAGGAGACCGCTACGTTCACTCTGGAATGTGAAGCATCTTTCTGGTAACTTCTAGAAAAACAGCGCCGGATATAAATGACTGAAGCCGATTCATGGATTCATTCATGGATAGAACTTGCCGACGAATAAACAGGTGTTCCTAGTGAAATTCTGTAGATAAATTGTGTATATAAATTATTGATTATTGTTAGTTAAGTGTGAATATAAATTAGTTTAAAGAAGACTTGTATTGTTTTTCTATTTCGCTGAGGAAAAACGTAACAATTGGTGTCAGGTGTGGGATTACCAAGAAGAGTGGAAACTACTCCGAAATTAGTCTGGAAAATCCTGAATGCCTGTAACGTCAAGCTGAAAAAATGGATCAGGCAAGTATGGACTTTTTCAAGAAAGCTTTTGAAGAACTGACTAATAGAATGGAAAATAAAATGGATTCCATGAAAAATAAAATGGATTTCATGGAGAATAGAATGGAAAATAAAATGGATACCATGGAAAATAAAATGGACGACAACAGTAAGTCCCTAGAAAATAGTTTTAGAGGTAAATTAGAATCTATAGAGAATAAAGTCGAGGAAAGTCTAAAAACGATCACCGATAATTGCTCGAAGTTAGAGAATAAGATTGGAAATATTGAAGACCGGTTAGAAAACCTGGAGATTTTGAAGGAGGAAATAGAAGAGGATATACTAGGGTCACTAGTAGTGACGAAGCAGTAGTGAAGAGCAAGGGTCAAACCACCAACGTTCGATAGTAAAACGGCCTGGTGCACATACCAGAGACAATTTGAAGCTGCAGCTAACGCGAATGGATGGAATAATGAGGAAAAAGCGACGGCCAGTCAGCAAAATGATTACGGGGCGCTGATAAGTAAATTACTGATGAGATACGGCGACGGACATTTACAGCAAGTATATCACGCCCAGATAAAGAGCCGTATCCAGAAAAATTCAGAGACCCAGCAAGAATTTGAAGCTGACATCGCACGGTTGGTAAGGCTGGCGTATCCGACCGCACCGGACAGTTTCCTAGAACAGCTTACAGTGCAGACGTTCGTAGATGGATTGAGAGATAGTGAGACCCAGCAAAGCTTGCGGTTGGCCCGACCTAAGACCCTGGACGATGCTCTAGCCCATGCATTAGAGTTCGAAGCAGCCGAGCAGGCTTCACATAGGGGTCAGATAAAAATCAGGCGTACCATGGATGATTCCGAGGACAGCACCGAGAATATAGAGGATATAATACGCCGAGTTCTCCAACAACAACAAAATAGAGGACCTAGATAATGGAATTGTGGTGAAGTAGGGCATATTCGCCGCTCTCGTAATAAGCCTGCTAAGCCAAAACAACAGAAACAGGGAAAATCGGGTTGGTGAAAGGGGGCATAAGCCGACCCGCCTAAACAATGCTCCGGAAGTTACCATCCACACCATCTTGGAGTCCAGCAGTATAAATGTCGACGGTAAGATCGATGGGCGGTCGGCTAAAAGGTTGGTCGACACAGGTGCAACCCGTACTATTGCAAGACCCGATAGGGTAAGAGGCAAGACATTACCGACTATGACACGATTACGCACCGCCACTGAGGAGAGTGTACCAACGCACTGCAGAAAGCTGGAGGACAAGGAATGTTGCCGAAGAACCACCATAACTGATGAGAATTGGCTGCCAGATCATCTGAGACAAGACCAAGAGAACGGCCCAGAGCTGAAACTGATTTTAAGATGGAAAGCGGATGGTCGTAGGCCTGGATGGGGAGAACTGTGTCAGATGAATCCAAGGATCAAATCATATTGGGCACAATGGAACTCTCTCCTAATAGAGGATGGGTTTCTAAAGAGGATCCTTGAGAACGAAGAAGGTACCGGATCCAGAAACCAGGTTGTGGTCCCTAGGAGTAGAATACAAGATGTATTGCAGAAGTTACATGATGGGACCTCCGGCGGCCATTTCAGTATCAAGAAGGCCCTGGAAAAGGTTCGAGAGCGTTTCTACTGGGTTAATTGCAAGGAGAACGTCAAGGACTGGTGCAGAAAATGTGGACTGTGTGCTTCGGTGAATGGCCCAAGAGGAAGTCGTAGAGCCCCAATGAAGCAGTATAACGTTGGTAGCCCAATGGAACGCGTAGCAACAGATATTGCTGGTCCGTTTCCAGAAACTGACGATGGAAACAAGTACATCCTTGTTGCTATGGACTACTTCTTCAAATGGGTGGAGGCTTACGCCATTCCGAATCAAGAAGCCACAACAGTTGCTGATGTCTTGGTCAAGGAGATGTTCTGCAGATTCGACATGCTGCCTATGGAGCTCCATTCGGATCAGGGGCGAAACTTTGAGTCCAGCTTGTTCCAGAGCCTATGCGAGTTGCTAGGGATCAAAAAGACCAGAACAACTGCTCTCCACCCACAGTCAGACGGCATGGTCGAGAGAATGAATAGGACTGAGGGAAAATACTTGGCCAGGGTTGTCTCCGACCACCAGAGAGATTGGGATAGGAACCTGCATCTATTCACCATGGCCTATAGATCATCCGTGCAAGAATCGACAGAAACCCCAGCATGCATCATGTTCGGTCGAGAGATGAGACTCCCTTGTGACCTGGAGTTTGGGTGTACGTCTGGAACGGATATTGCGGGTGAGGATTACGTGAGCAGTCTGAAGGGGAAATTGCACTACATCCATGAGAAGGTCCGGTAAAACCTGCAAATTGCTAGTAATCGCATGAAGACTCGTTACGACATGAAGGCGGCAGAATGTGGATACGAGGTGAGAGATTTCGTATGGTTGTTCAGCCCCCAGAGGAGAAGAGGGCTATCCCCAAAGTTACAGAAGGAGTGGGAAGGACCATATAATGTTGTGAAGAGGATCAACGACGTAGTCCACCGCATCCAAAAATTGCCAAGAGGAAAGAAACGTGTAGTTCATGTGAATCGCCTGGCAAGGTATGAGGCCGATCATAACGCTCTGGACGAGACGGGAGTGGAAAGGACTACAACTCAGACCCCAGATCAAGAGGAATTGAGCTTTAATCAGTTCATGGCAAATTATGGAGAAACCGGAAAAGCGAGGTTCGGGATCACAGCCGAGGAGCAACAAGATCTGTTTGCGGTACCGGTAGACTACTCATTGGCGCACTGTGTAGCTGAAGATCTCAACATGTCCAAAGGGATAGCTCTCCTCTTCAAGAAAAAATTTGGTCGTGTAACAGACCTCACGGGACAACAACCTTCCCTTAACCGAATCCTGAAGTTGACCGATGGACCTCGTTACCTCTTCTACATGGTAACCAAGGAAGAATCTTATGGGAAGCCAACTTACCAAGTCATGTGGAGCACCTTGATAAACCTTAGAGACGAGCTGGCTAGAGTAGGTGTGAACAAGCTTGCAATTTCCAAGCTGGGTTGTGGACTGTATCGTCTGAACTGGAGAGTAGTTCGTAACATGCTGGAGGTAGTTTTCCAGAATACCGATGTCCGAATACGGGTTTGTAGTTTCAACCCGAAAGGCGGTCCCGTAAAGAAAACGGTATCCTGCTATTTCGATCAACAAGGGTTCTTCAGAAATGGGAGCGCTTGCAGATTCAGTCATGAAGAAAAAGTTCGGGGACCGAACATTTTTTCAAGGAGGGGGCAATGTAACAAAACCGAATATAAACATTTTGAGAACTGCCGCAACAACAGAGGAGTTCTGCTTCATGCGCCGACAAAGGCATTAAGAACATGATGAAAGGGACCGCTCGCCATAAAGCTGTCACATAAAAAACGATTAATGGTGGCATATTTATGTGACATAAAGGAGACCGCTACGATTACTCTGGAATGTGAAGCATCTTTCTGGTAACTTCTAGAAAAAACAGCGCCGGGTATAAATGACTGAAGCCAATTCATGGATTCATTCATGGATAGAACTTGCCGACGAATAAACAGGTGTTCCTAGTGAAATTCTGTAGATAAATTGTGTATATAAATTATTGATTATTGTTAGTTAAGTGTGAATATAAATTAGTTTAAAGAAGACTTGTATTGTTTTTCTATTCCGCTGAGGAAAAACGTAACAGTACGATGACCAATTCTGTGGTTCTTTCTATAATAATGTTAAGTTTTAAAATCAAGCTATTTCAATTGAGAATGATATTTATCTACCTTATGTGGCCCTCCTTGTAACTCCTTCTTCAATGAATCTATTTAGGGTGTGTCAGTACAATTATCCTGTGTGATTTCAATAGGACCTTCACTTTGATTTTGACAATCAGGTTTGATTATCGATTAACCAACATAACGAATTCTAAAATTAAGTATTAATCAATTATGTAAGCCATGATTTCAAAAATTCAAACTTACTCTCTGTTTAGGAAATAATGGTAGTTTTTATTTTGGTAGTCATAATTCCGGTAGTACATTTGTGATAAATTTCCTGTAAAAAAGGGCGCGAGCGCAGTCCCTGAACAATCGAGAAAAGGAAGAAAAAAAATGTCGAATTAAGAGAGCGTCACAAGAGAATCAAAGGTTATAATACATTGATCAATAAATAGATAAAAATACCTAGACTTTCAATCACACGAACCATACAACTCGAGGAAGGAAAACTTAAAATAGAAACGTTTCACAACACTCTCAATGACTAGATCGAACTGATCTTTTATTGGAGCACAACCTCCAATCCCCCTTGAACTATTTCTTTGTGCAGCGGCCACCTTCCTTGCTTTCGTTTTCAAATTTTCGAATTTTGATTTCAACTGATCAATACTCCTTGGATGGAGCGTGGACGAGTTGAATTTCATGCAGTTACTTTTGCCATGCTTGTCCTGAAAAAATATATGTTCAAACGAACTTTAATCAACAAAAATTTATGCCCTATTTACCTTTTCGTCATTTGTGACTTTATTCGTCGTTTTATTTTTCATTATCTCCTTTTCCACTAAAATCAAATCCAACAGTAGGAGCTGATACTCAACGCTGAACACAATTTTCTTTTCTTTCCTTCCATATTTGCACTCGCACTTCTTCTGCACCACCAAATTAAAAATAATATTTTGAACTTTCGAATCTTCCTCCTTCATTTCGTACACAGAATATTATGCCTTTTTTCTATTCCATAAAAATTTCATTTCTCTATGAAATATTACCAAATGCAAACAATAAATCAGTAGATCCCAGAATAGCCAACCTTAGGAAATGTGAAAGTTACAAACAAAAGGGAGTTTTATCTAAATGAGGGTGGGATTATGTTTATGGAACCGGATGCGCTTTCGAACTGCCTTTAAAGGCGGCTTTCTTGAAAAGCGGCCTTTATGAAAAAGATTTTTTCGTAAAGATTATGGAACTGGCCTTAAGGCCCGTTTGCATAACACCCCTAAAAATGTCGCTTAGCTAAGTTTAAAGTAAAGGGTCGCTTAAATTCATCTCCGGTTGCACGATTTTCACTTAATAGAAACCTAACAAAGCGACGCTTAACTTTCTCAGTCTAGTGACATTTCAGTATTTTATTTCTCCTAGATGAATAGAGCGATTTCATTGGCTACACGCAGTTATGATATTCTGTGTTTAAAGAGGTTTCAAATCTTTCGTCGATTCTATGGCAGAAATATTTGTTTATAAATTAATATATCGATTATGCAGGTTTACCGCTGATTCCAGTAAATTTTTTTATTTTGTTATCAGCAGTAAATAAAAGCCGTAGAAATGGTAAGTATCTTAATATGTATAATATATCATTTACATCACTTTATTCTTAAGGTACCAACCTGTAACACGAAATTTGTAATTTCAGAATGATAACGGAAAATGTTTTGCTAATAGCGATCTATGCCAAGCAGGTATTAGTAAACGATCAAGACACCGTACTTCTCAGCGGAAGAATAAGTTTATTGCTGTCTGTTATTTAAGATTTTAAGCATATAATCGATGTTCAAAATTCTGGTTGTTGAGATTTTTAGTAATTACTTAAAGTGGACTGTTACCAAATGATTGAGTCAGAGATGTTAAAATAAAATGTTTATTGTACAAAGTTCACATTCACATGATAAACAGGTACTGCACGTAGGTAAAATATATACAAAATTAACAACATCTAAACAGAGTACACCTATTTACAAATATGAGAGATTTGAGTGTGTATGTGTTGCCTATTGTCAACTTGAGAAAGTTGTGAGTAGTATCATATTGATACGACAGACTTTAAGAGTGATAGAGAGAACGAATAATTATGAGTTACAACGTTTACAGTGATAGCCTGTCGAATCTATCAGAAAAACAGAAGTTAACTACATAAATTATCTGTTCGAATTGATCATGTATCAGATGAGACTTGAGAATAGAGAAAAATATATAATTTATAAGATACTGTAGCAAAACGTTAATTTTCACCAGAGAGTAAATGTGTTGAGCAGTGTATATTGCTTCAGGATGGTTCCGCGAGAATGTCGTATTCGCGCACATTCATTCTGGAGAGATCTTTGCCGCTGGTTGTCAATTTCTGAGTCGCTACAGCCATATTAGAATAATAGCAGAGTTTTCGTTAATTTTGAAAAACTTGTGTTTCTTGGTGTAGGCAAGGAAAAATTATAAATAATATTCTTGATTTTAGTTGATGACGAGATATTGTTGATGATGGAGCTCGTGTTGAATGATTGTTTGGGCTATTACCATCATCTATTGTGGATGTAATGATTTCCGACGTTCCGATAGACATCTTCTATCTTTATCAAGGGAAAAGTAAAAACCTTTTGAAAATTATCAATTTTCAAAAGTCAATTGACAGAAGTCATGAAAGAAAATGAACGATGTTATATACTCATCTGTGATATGATGATCTTTTTAAGTTGGATCGAACTATCGACGTCCAAACTTCTGGCAGATCTATAGATGGAGCACTTATGGAATCAGGTGTTATTTTCGAGAGAAAGTCAACCAGAACCAACGGATATGAATCAGACCATTAAAACCGTAATTCCTTATGTAAAAGGTTTGTCGGAGAAAATGAGAAGAATTGAAATAGATACAATATACAGACTGCATTCAAAACTCAAAGACACTATCAGAACTAAACTTACAAAAGTTAAGCCTAATAATGAGACACAAAGGACAAAGAACTGCATATATGAATTACCTTGCAGAGTGCGGAAGATCTTACATCGGAGAAACTAAACGCCCTCTGAATGTACGAATAAAGAACATCAGAAGCTTCTACGAGTACTAGACAGCGACAAATCCAGGTTGGTCCAACATGCTGTAGATGAGATTCATCGTATAAAGTGGGATGAAGCATCAATAATATCCAAAGAAGAAAACCTTGCAAGAAGAAAAATCAAAGAAGCAGCATTTATGAAAATAACACCTAATTCCATAAGTGCTCCATCTATAGATCTGCCAGAAGTTTGGACGCCGATAGTTCGATCCAACTTAAAAAGATCATCATATCACAGATGAGTATATAACATCGTTCATTTTCTTTCATGACTTCTGTCAATTGACTTTTTGAAAATTGATAATTTTCAAAAGGTTTCTTACTTTTCCCCTTGATAAAGATAGAAGATGTCTATCGAAACGTCGGAAATCATTACATCCACAATAGATGATGGTAATAGCCCAAACAATCATTCAACATTCTTGATTTTCTCTAAGTTTAAGTTCGTTTATTTTATTGTAGATTGATTTAGTTTTCACAATCAACTGGCAAACTGTGGTATTTTTGTAAATGAAATAAAAACTTAGTGGAAAAGGACGAAATTCATTATTTCATCCCGGTAACCCAGTACAACTTGGCGCTCAACTAGGGGCTAAACTTAAAAAAGAAAAAATGCCACTGCAACATTCACCACAACAACAGGAGAATGAAGGAAATGGATATAATTCGAGGAGTCGTTCGAAAAGTTTCAACAACATTTTGGATGAAAAGAAGACAGGAGCAGTGAAGAAAACAAGGGTAGTTTCATCCAGCATCGGAAATCCAGAACACGCAATGGAACAAGAGAAGGGCGATTCTACATGTGCAAGACAGAGAAGAAACATGCAGGTTTTGACTAATATTAATACATTTTCACAAGACGAAGAAATCAATGCATTAATAAATGATAAGATATTCGATATCTCTTGCATATGTGCGCGATGCGAGTGAAAATAATCAATATAAACAAAAGCCTCAACAGATGCAGGATAAATCAGATAGTTTTAAATTTCAAGAAGGAATTTCCACATTTCCTGCGGGAGATAAACCAATATCTGACGAGAATTTTATTCGAGACACTAACTTTGGATATAATCATGATAGAATGTTCAATTACACTCTTTATAATATACCCAAGGTTTCGTCACAGGGCCGATCATTGGATAATTAAATGCATAATAATTATGATAAAATAAATAAACTGAAAGAGAAATTACATGTTCACGCATTAGGTAACGAAAATCAAAACAAAAATCAGGTGTACAACAATTCTCACCAGAAAGAAAGGGGAATATTTCATATAAGCCATCTGAAGGAATATTTTCCTCCCAAAGAGTAGTAAATTTATTTACTGAATTTATAGTAGTTCTAGCTTTTTTGAGTTTTTTTTTTATTGAAGGTTTTTAATTAAGTATATGATCTCAATTTTTCGATCAATACTGGGAGGGCGCAAGTTGTAGCAGAACGTTAATTTTCACCAGAGAGGAAATGTGTTGAGCAGTATATATTGCTTCAGGATGGTTCCGCGAGAATGTCGTATTCGTGCACATTCATTCTTGAGAGATCTTTGCCTCTGGTTGTCAATTTCTGATTCGCTACAGCCATATTAGAATAATAGCAGAGTTTTCGTTAATTTTGAAAAACTTGTGTTTCTTGGTGTAGGTAAGGAAACATTATAAATAATATCCTTGATTTTCTTTAAGTTATAGTTCGTTTATTTTATTGTAGATTGATTTAGTTTTTACAATCAACTGGCAAACTGTAGTATTTTTGTAAACGAAATAAAAGCTTCGTGGAAAAGGACGAAATTCATTATTTCATCCCGGTAACCCAGTACAGTGCTTGAGAAATTGATAAGTGTTTTAAGAAAGCATCTGTATCATACTGACTTAATTTGAGAGATTTATTATAGAATGATCAACGCTTACAGGAATAGCAGAGTCTATTCACACAGTGTTCATTTCTTGAAAGACGTATTAATTCGTGCTCCTGTGAAATTGCGAAAGTTATCTAATTTTCGGCTGTCAGTTTTGGCCAATATCAGTTCTACTGTAAGTTTAACCCTTCTGTAAGAGATTTATCGCTATTTTTACCCGTATTGATGCAATTTAACGCAATTGTTTTCTTAAATTTAGTCTTGAAAATTTCGTAAACAACGGACCGCGATTCCACTTCCTATTGAGCTCGATTAGTGGGCGACCTTGAACCTTCCGGGGACCGGTACGCATTTTAAAGATCTGGGCGAATTATTGTTGTCGGTGTCACATCGCGGATCGTGCGTCCGGGCGCGTATTTGCGGCGCCAACATATATCATTCCTTTACCTTTCATGATTCCCAAATCCGTCGCCTTCCTACTCTGTCTGAGTCTTCTTTAAGGGCGCAAAGAAGTGAAGAGTAAAATTTATTGTTTTCCTTTACCTGTATCGCTTATTGAACTAACTACGCTCATTTAATTCACAAAATTCATAATTGTATTAATAGCATAGATTCAAACTGCATCTGGAGAACGAATAAAGGGGCGTACTTCTCTGAGGTTGTTTCTCACACATTGCGATTATTCAGTATTGTTTTGTATCGCTGGACCGCTGGGAAACTCAACTGCGTCTTTTCGTTTCTGTACAATGGTTAATGAAGAGGAAATAAGCTTGAAGTTTTTATACGAGGAGCTTAATAGGTGGAAAACCGAATTGAGGGCCTCAATTGAGTCGAGTGAGGCTAAAATACTTCAGAAGTTTGGTGTTTTGGAGAAAAAACTTGGTCAACTTGAAAAAGAAAACTGCGTGCTCAAAAAAGAGATTGAATACTTGAGAAGAGATAATAATAGAAACAATTTTCTCATTTTTGGGTTGGATAAGAGACCACAAGATCCTTCAGCTGAATTTGTTGGTGATACAATAAAGGAATTGCTTGGTGTGACTTTAACGGTTTCCTGACATTAATAACTGTTACTGGTTGGGTCGCTCTACTCAGAGTCCGCTAAAGGTGGAGTTGACCACATTTCTGAGAAAACAGTTAATTTTAAAAAATTTGTCGAAGGCTGAAGGGAACAGGGGTGACCATTGCCCATGATCTCACAAAAGAACAGAGAGAAGAGCTCAGAGAATTGCGTTCCTACTTGCCGCGGTACAAAAACCTCGAAGATTCCGCCTTTGTCAGGGTAATAAATTGATAGCTGGGGGCATTCGATATACATTGGAAGATCTGAAAAATTTACCACGGGAATCGGGTAACTATAGTGAATTTCTCGGTTCTCACGCAGATAACGTCTTCGCAAAGGAAAACTATAGTGAACCGACCGCCAAGAGTTAAAGAGATCTTCGACAGAGATATAAACTAGTGTCCTCACTACATTCCGAGAGTTGGACGGACGTCTACGAATGTGAGGATGTGGATGCTTGTGCGAGTACATTTCTAAGGAAATTGAAGACCTATATTGATCAGAGTACATGTGTGAGGCAGATGAAAGCCTGTGAAAGAAAAAAAAAACATGGACAACGGAAGGTTTGGTGAGGTCAATAAATGAAAAAAACAGGTTATATAAAATTATGATGAAGGATCCCACAGAGTTGAATAAAACAAATTATAAAAAATTCAGAAATAAATTGAATGAATTAATAAAAGTTGCAAAAGAGAGTTCTATCAAAAATTAATCTTGCAGAACAAGTCTAATTCTGCTGGTTTATGGAGATGTGTTAATGAGATCACAGGGAGCAATCCTGGGAAAAACGAAGTGGAAGAAATACGGCTGACGTCAGGATATGTGAGTTCAGATAAAAATGAGATCGCAATGGAGTTCAATGAGCACTTTGCTAATGTGGGAAGGAGACTGAACGAGAAGATCAGGAGAGGTTTGAATGTGGTGAGACCTGGAGGGGCTTCAGTTTGCGGTTCGTTCTATTTGGCCGAGGTTCAGGAGAATGAGTTAGTTGAGATAATAGACCAATTGAAAAATAAGGTGACGCCAGGAGTTGATGGTTTGAAAGCTGAAACACTTAAGTATGTGAAATGGGAAATAGCTGCACCTTTAACATATTTGATGAATTTGTGTTTCAGGACTGGAGAAGTACCAAACGATTTTAAGCATGCCATCGTAAAGCCGATTTATAAAAAGGGGGACAAACTTAACGTTGATAACTACAGACCTATATCTTTAATATCAAGTTTGTCAAAGATCTTTGAAAAACTACTGAAAGTGCGTATGGATAACTATTTATATACGATAGGAATAATGTCTGACAGGCAGAGTGGCTTCAGGGAGGGTAGGTCTACCGAGGACACAATAGCACATTTGACAGCCATTCTAAGTAAAAAAATCGACGAAAAAAGCCCCACTCTGTGCATATTTGTGGATTTAATAAAAGCATTCGATACAGTCAGCCATGAGTTGTTGCTTCTTGTCTTGGAGAGTGTAGGATTTAGGGGGATTTCGGGTCAACTGCTTCATAGTTATTTGGAAAAGAGGAGTCAGCAAGTACAGATCGGAAATATAAAAAGCGATAGTGCGTTTATTGAGTGTGGTATTCCACAGGGAACTGTGTTGGGTCCCCTTTTGTTCGATCTCTACATCAATGAGATCTTTAAAAACAAGATTGATGGAGACATATTGGGTTTTGCAGACGATATTACCCTGATTTACAGTGCCAAGGACTGGGAAACTCTGAAACAAAAAGCAGAGGTAGATTTTCTGAGGGTAATTAAATGGTTTGATAGCCGTATGTTGGCTATAAATTATGAAAAGACATACTTCATGCCGTTTACATCTTATGCGCCATATTTACCACAGTTCCAGGCTATGAAAATAAATTGTAACGGATCCCCAATAGAGATCACAATGAAGTCTGAAATCAGGTACCTTGGGGTGTACCTTGACAGTCACCTCAGATGGGGTGAACAAATTAATTATGTAGCTAAAAAGCTACGAAGTATTATGTATAAGATCAAATGTTTGACTCAGATACTCACCCTGGAACAGCTGAGAATGGTATACTACGCTATGGTGGAGAGCCATCTGAGATATGGAATTATAGCATGGGGCTCCGCATTGAAAGTATATGTAAGTAAATTGGAGAAAACTCAGAAATGTATCCTCAAGATCATCTACAGAAAACCCCGAAGATATCCCAGCAACCAACTTTACTTGGAAGCGGAGATATTTGACATCAGACAGCTGTTTTTCCTCGTGGCAACTTGTAGACAACATAAATACAGATCCGAGTTAGTCTATATGGAACACAGATATGACACGAGACATAAAGGTAACACTGCGATTACTCCTAGACCTGAGAAATCTATTATACAGCGGTGTCATACGTATTTAGCGCCAAAGTTCTATGCGCAGATTCCCCCGGAATATAAGAGATACAACTCGGTTGTACTGTTTAGGACAAGGATGAGGAGGTGGTTGACTGGAAGACCTAGACTTTGGGTGCACCAGTGTGTTGATGTCAACAATACCTACTACTATTGATGTGGTATTTCTCCGTTGCTCTCATTGCTGTTTGGGATTTTTGTGTGTTTTTTATAACATATCTTATATGTATTTATATTATATTGTATTTATATTGTATTTTTCACACCCTAGGTTGCATATGAGTTTCGGTTGAGTGGAATTTTCTATCGTTATATATTGTACTTTGCGTTGGTCATTTTGTGTATTGGGTTATTAATCATTTTGTGGTGTGATCCCGCTTTCAAGGTTCGCCTTTAGCGGAATTTCGGTTTATTTGAGATCAATAATGTTTTTACGATGTTTTGCACACCTTATGGAGGTGAAAAGTGTATTTATTTCTACAAATAAACTAGTTATTATTATTATTATTATTATTGAACACTAGCAATTTTATGTATGGCGAGAGAGAAAAAAAAAAACCAGTAATGGGGTCAGATGGCGTATTCAAAAACGAGAGAGGGTGGTGAATGAATAAATTTTTGACAGAGGTCGAGAAATCAGCGCATGTTTTTTAAAAAACAGTTGGCCATTGTCATCGATTTCCGTATTGATCGGTGTCAGTTCTGACTTGAAGTTGGGTGCTTGTGATGACCGCTTCAGGTTGATACCATTCCCGTAGAGTAGGTCATGAATATGGGTTAAAAATACTTGCAATTTTTAACAATCGAAAATAAAAAAAACAGATGCCTTTTCCGTGAAGGATAAAGTAAAAACGTGGTATGAAGTTAGCGAAAATTTTCAATTCGCAGAATCCATGTCAAATTTATAAAAGTGTGGATTCATTAAAAAAGTCGTATAAAAATAAAAAAAAATAGCAAGAAAGGAAGTGGAGGAAAAAAGAATCCTTTAAGTAAGACTGGGGGAGGAACAAGAGATCAAATAAAATCAAGCGAATTTATTTATTTATTAATCAAAGAGAATACTAACGGGTTTTTCAACCCAATAAGAGTACTCACAAGTCAAAAAGAAGTATTCATACAATGCATAGCACATCAAACAAGAAACATTTCAATTTATACCCATTAGAATATAAGAACCGCAAAGAGAACAAAGTTCAACAACAAAATTAATTCAGATTCATACGGTAAATATCTACATTCTAATAAATATTCCACTTAAAAACTAAATACACACGCATATATACATGAACTAGATGAAAACCCGTCTTCGCTCGGGTGAAATTTGACTCATTATACACATCTAGGTGCAAAATATAGATAGATGTTATCTATAGTCATCGGTTCTCTAGACGGGACGAACCTGAAGTCCACGCGAACAAAGTCGCGTTCAAAAGCTAGTTTGTTATAATTAACGGTAAGTAACCTATCTATATAGTAATTGAATTATCAATGAAGTAATTCGTTATAATTAACCTATTCATATAATTTGTTATAATTAACTGTAAGTAATCTATCTATATAGTAATTGAATTATCAATGAAGTAATTCGTAAAAATGAAGTATCTTTTTGTACGTGTAACTCCTAACCAAAATGAAACCTGGCAATAACTAACCTTGGGCCTATATCACTCAAAGTAGGCGACCATACGTTTTTATCAAATCGCTAGTGCCTTGAAAATTCGCAAACCGTCAACGACGTCTGTCCTCATGCGTCAGCCCGCGTTGGGGTCGCGCACTCAGCGATGAGCCACTTCTTCCCCACCGCACCTAACCCGCTCCCCCCACGCCCCGTTCGCCTGGCACCGCTGCCGGTATTTATCACCGAAACAGTATTTATCGACGAAATTGCTATGACTCTGCATTATCTGTGATATCTTTGCAAATATTTATTTAATTTACATGCTCTAAAAAGCCATATTGATCTTTATTAAAGGCAACATTTATTTAAGATACTTAATTGGATAAGGATTAATACTGTATTGCTTAAAATCGCTTCGTAAATAAGCCATTATTTCTCGTACAAAGTAAAGGATAAAAAATAGTTAGTGTGGGTTATTCCTAAGAGATAATTATATACCATCACGGACGTTTTTGTTGTACAATACTGTAGTAAATTGTTTTGATCTATCTTGTAGGATACAGTCAGCGTTTGCAATGTAAGCGCAAAAAATGTGTTTTTTTTACGACCTCACATTAGAAACCACAAAAATTGTAGCCTATGTGTTATTCTGATGTATAAGCTATATTGTGGTAAAGTTTCATTAAAATCCATTCAGTAGTTTTTACGTGAAAAAGTAACAAACATCCATACATCCATACTTACAAACTTTCGCCTTTATAATAGTAGTAGGATTAATATTAGTTGACCAGGCAGTCAAAAATTTATAGGGATTATTTCCAATTATTCAATTATAAACTACAGGAAATCAAATATGGAAAGGGACTTATCTTAAAAGTCAAGATGAATTCTTCTCCCAACGATTAGCATCAGAAATGAACCAAGTATGGAAAGGTATAGTCAAAATCTCTCCAGATACAGCAATCAATTTCTAAACCAATTGATCCTAGAAGGTTTGCATCGTACACCCAAAATTTCCGTGTAATATGTAGAGTGAGAATTACCATAGGAAATAAAAAAATCTGAGAATGAAATAAAAATATTTTTAAAATCTTTAATTCAATTTAATTGAACATCGTGTAGCTTACCCTCTTTATCAATAGATTTTCACTTAATTGCAACCTTGAAATATGAAATAAAATCTGACTAGGCTATCCAAATTCAATTGATTAATTCCTCCCCAAAAATTACAAATTCGAAAATAATTGCTGGTTTTAAACTCTACTGTTTGTAAGAATTTCAGTTCACAACTCTTCAATGTCGGCGATGGATAAGAATAAAAATGAATTTCCTGAAGACCACGAAGTGTGAGATACGATAGATGAAAAAAATGAGAAAAAACTCTTCGTGTTTTTATCAGCTATGATGGTTTGAATGCAAAATTTATGTATCGAATCTCGCAATAAGACATCTAACGGCGATGCAACAAAACAAACCCTCCATTACAGAAATCATTTATGAATCTAATATATCTTATGAGAAATGTGTCTCATAGAAGATGCCATAGCAAGTTTCCATTTGTTATGAGGGGGGGCGATGTTGAGGCCTCCTCACCTGAAGAGATTTCCAACCTTTTCGCTGAATTTTTCAGCTCTGTGTTTGAGCCTGTCTCTGGTTGGGATGAAAAACTAGATAATGCTAATGATAAATACAGTAGTAACTATTTGCATGAGGTTTCTATTTCTGAGGAGAGTATAACGGAGGCCTTACGAACTTTAAATCAAAGCAAAGGACCAGGTCCGGATGGGATTCCACCCATATTGCCGAGGAATTGTTGCGACTCATTATTATTGCCACTTGCCATTATCTTCAATCGGTCCCTCCAGAATGGAATTTTTCCTCACTGCTGGAAACTCTCTAAAATCATTCCCGTTCATAAAGATGGCCGAAAAGACCTAATCCAAAATTATCGACCTATCGCTATTTTGTCAACCATTACCAAGATTTTTGAGTCACTTGTGTGTAAATTCATCTCATATCACATGAAAGATCTTATTATTGAAAATCAATATGGCTTTGTGAAGGAACGAAACCTGGAGACTAACTTGTTCATGACTTCCGTCATATTGACTTTTTGAAGATTGATAATTTTCGAAAGGTTTTTTTTTACTTTTCCTCCTTGATAAAGATAGAAGATGTCTATCGAAACGTCGGAAAACATTACATCCACAATAGATGATGGTAATAGCCCAAATAATCATTCAAGACTAACTTGCTAACATTTTTGGATTACCTCCACGAGGGGATTGAATGTCGATACCAGATAGGTGCCATTTATACCGATTTTGAAAAAAGCGTTCGATAAAATAAATCATTCAATACTTCTCAGACGACTTGCTGAGGTGGGTATCTGTGGAGTTTATTTAAGATGGATTAAATCATATATTTTGAACAGATCACAGTTTGTTTGCGTCAATGGGAGAAGGTCGAGCATTTTCTCGAATCCGTCTGGTGTTCCTCAGGGTTCCCACTTGGGTCCGCTGCTCTTCATTGTTTATTTGAATAACATTTCCTCCTGTTTCCACCATGCTGAGTTTCTCATTTACGCTGATGATCTCAAGATATATTTAGGGATAAACACAATCCAGGACTGTATTTTATTGCAGGAGGATGTAAATAGGTTTTCCGAATATTGCAAGAATAATTTTCTCTTCGTTAATTTGGATAAATGCCTGCAGATCACCTTCACTCGGAACATAAAAACAATGAGTTTCAATTGAATGTCCAGTGCATCTCCAACAAGTTAGCTAACCTTGAAGTTTTATTCAACGAGAAACAACCAGACATTGTATGCATTTCTGAGCACTGCTGCAGTCCTGATAGCGTGCTGACAATGAATTTCCCCGGATACCGTCTGCTGGATTTCTACTGCCGTCCCAGAAGAGCTCATAGAGGATCAATGGTTTACGTGAAGACTGAGTTACCAGTGAAAAAACTATGCGTGTCCCAGTTTTCCGAGGAAATGCAATACGAGGTTTGTGGAGTTAAAATGAATGCTTATAGTGTTGGACTGGTAATTCTAAGTGTATACCGACCCTGTTCAGGCAATTTCGAGTTATTTTTAGATAAAATCTCGCACACCTTGAACTATTGTTATAGAAAAGGTGATGTGTTATTTGTATGTGGGGATCTGAATATTGACTTTCTTACGGAAGGTTGTCTCCATTATAGATTGTTTCTAAACTGCTTCAATTTACACATATCATCAAGAGATGCCACAAGAGTTTTTACTAACGTTAGGGGACATACGTCCATGACCAAGGTTGACTATATTTTGACCAACATCGATTCAGATTACTGCACAGCCGAGGTCTTTGAGATTTTTATTGGTGACCATCGTGCTTTCACGCTAGATTTTTTCATTGATTTCAAAATGAAGACTCAGAATATGTCAGGCTTGGTCAGAAAACTTCATGAAAATAACTTGAATGATTTTGTTCTTCGCATCTCTAATTGTGACTTCCAGCAAATCTATGATTATGTCGATGTGGATGTATGTTTCGGGTCATTCATCTCTTTGATTCAAAGAAGATTTGAGGCTTGTTGCCCATTGACGAGAAGTAGGAACTTCATTAACAACAACAAAAATTGGATCAGTGCGGAGATCATTTCAGCCAAGCATAAACTCCAAAATATACATTGGCTACATAAAAACTTGTCTTGTGAATCAACATATAATTTATATAAGCACACGAAACAATCTTATAGAACTTTAATCACTAATACCAAATTGACATATAATAACTTACTCATACAAAATTCCGATAACAAAAACAAAACGGTGTGGTCTTTGGTAAACGCTCTGACTGGACGAGGGAATAAAGTAATTGAGCCCACTGAGCTTCTGGTTGATAACGTCTTATATTCCGAGGCTGAAGATATTGCGACGATTTTTGTTGATTATTTTTCTACCATCACTGAGCAGAAACTCAGATCTTACTTCGGTAAATTACCTACTGTCGCCGGAACAACTTCTGCTCCAGCTCTAGCTCCAGCTTTTTTTTCCACCCTGTCCTTGAGTGTGAAGTATTGGACACTATAGGAGCACTAAAGAGTAAAAACAGTTGTGGAGTTGATTCCATTTCTTCTCGCATATTGAAACTGATAAGCGTTGATATTGCTTCACATTTTGCCCACATAATCAATCTATCTATAAGTTGTGGAGTTTTTCCTCATCTCCTCAAAAAAGCTGTTGTGATCCCAGTACACAAGAAAAGTTCTGCTCTTGATATAGCAAACTACAGACCAATTTCGATGCTCAGTGTGTTTTCCAAGGTTCTTGAGCGGATTGTGTTCAACAGAATGATGAAATTCCTAAACAAGTATCACATACTTGATACCTCACAACATGGGTTTAGACCAGGTCGTTCAACACAGTCGGGAGCTCTTTATCTTGTTGGAGCTGCATACGAGTATCTTGATAGTGGCCAGTTCGTCGCAGGATTGTTCTTCGACCTATCGCGGGCATTTGACAGCCTTTCGTTCCAAGTACTCATCGATAAGTGTTACAATTTGGGTTTCAGGGGAGTGTTTCTTTACTGGCTTTCAAGTTATCTACACGGTAGAACAATGTCCGTCAAAGGGGCTGATTTCATTTCAGCTGAACGAGAGTTGAATATCGGAGTCCCACAGGGTTCTGTGTTGGGACCGCTCCTTTTTCTCATGTTCATAAACGATTTACCTGAAAATTTGAGGAACATGATGACTAATTCATCAAATTTCCCAGATATACTCTCGATATCTAAGTTGATCAAAATACTTTTGTTTGCAGACGATACGTCTATGTTAGTTTCAGCTCGAACTTTTGATGATCTACAGAAACTTTGCAGCGAGATAGTCCAGTGCTTTATTGACTGGTGTCGATCAAATTCCCTCATTATAAATATTGAGAAAACCCAATGTGTTCACTTTACTGTGAGAAGTGTTGAGCAGCAACAACTGACTATTCGCCATCAGAACGATATAATTTCTTCGAAGGAGCACGCAAAGTTCCTTGGAATCTACATCGATTCTAATCTAAAATGGGTTACTCACATCGACTTCATTTGTGGAAAACTCAATAGTTCTTTTTATGCAATTAGCAGAGTCAAAAACTCGCTTCCTATAGAAGCCATCATGAGTATTTACTACAGCTTAGTTTACAGCCACATATCGTATAACATCATGCTGTGGGGGAACTCCACTGATGTTAGTAGAGTATTTATAATACAGAAGAGAATTTTGCGAATGATCTTCAATATCCCTCCAAGGTCCTCTTGTCGACCAACTTTCATAAAAAGAGATATCCTAACAGTGACGTGTATATACATCTTTAGGTGCCTGATGTATTTCAAAGAAAATGAGGGAAACTTCACAAGACTCTCTAGCTTTCATAGTTACAATACCAGACGTGACGACTTACTCTTTATCCCTAAACATACTACAACTAAATTTGAATATTCACGAAATTATCAGTGTATCAAACTATTTAATCATCTACCCAAACATATTAGATCTCTGGAGCTCAAAGAATTCAAAAAGATAATTAAAGCCAAGTCAGTAGAGGAATGTTATTATAGTGTTGCCGATTTTTATCGACAATGATATCTTTTCAAGTCGAATAATTTTTATTTTCTGTTGTATTTTTTCATTTTGACCTATCCTATACATGTATTTATGTCTTAGAGGATCAATAAATTATTATTATTTTCATTATTATTCAATTGAACAGTTTCACCTTCGACGGGTTTCCTCTGTGCGCGATTTGGGGGTTATTCTAGACTCAAAATTGAATTTTAACGAGCATATCGATAGTATCCTTTCATCGTCAAATAAGATGCTCGGATTTGCTCTTCGACATTGTAAATTATTCAAAAGAAATAAGACCAAACTGGCGATATACTACTCATTTGTATTTCCAATGTTTAATTTTGCATCACCGATTTGGAGTCCTCAATATAAATGTCACGTGAAGCAGTTGGAGAGTGTACAACATAAATTACTGAGATTTTTGGCTTTCCGAAACAATTATCAAATTTTAAATCATGATTATTCAGAGGCCCAATTGAAATACAATTTGATTAGTTTGGAAAATCGTAGGAAAATAAACGACATGTGTCTTCTTCATAAAATTTTGAATAATATTTTCTCGGTTCCATCTATTCTTGGCTCAATTGGGTTGAGGGCCCCTGCCTTTTCGCAGATTAAATATCACACAGAATTCGCCTCTATGTAGATTGTTGACCAGTTTCAACGGCGAGTCCTTCGACGTCGATATTTTCAATGTGTCTTTCGTTCGTTTCAAGCGCTGTTTGAGGCATGGTGTTTTCTCGTAACTCCGAAATCGACAGATTGACAGAGTCTCTGAGGATTTGTGGACCGAAGACTGGTAACACAGTTTCCACGAGATGTAGAGTGCAAGAAGGACTTGTCGGATATTTCCGGTTTCTTCTTGGATTCGATTTCCCAAATTAATGAAAAATTCCTTGAATTGAAAAGAGGTTGTACAACTTAAAACTTTATTTACACTATGTACACCTTGTTATCGTATTTTCTTCACAATCTGAAGGCGCGGAAAAAATCTGCGTTGAAGAGAGCATTCGATTGAGCCTAGTCTTATTTTCTTACGTAGGAAATAACAGGGTGAAAACCACCCTTAAGTGGTTTTTTGACTTTCAAGGGTTGTTATCGTATTTTCTTCAAAATCTTAAGGTGCGGAAAAAATCTGCGTTGAAGGGAGCTTTCGATTGAGCCTAGTCTTGTTTTCTAACGTAAGGGATAACAGGGTGAAAACCACCCTTAAGTGGTTTTTTGACTCTCAAGGGTTGTTATCGTATTTTCTTCAAAATATTAAGGTGCGGAAAAAATCTGCGTTGAAGAGAGCTTTCGATTGAGCCTAGTTTTGTTCTCTTACGTAGAGGATAACAGGGTGAAAACCACCCTTATGTGGTTTTTTTACTCTCAAGGGTTGCTATCGTATTTTCTTCAAAATCTGAAGGTGCGTAAAAAATCTGCGTTGAAAAGAGCTTTCGATTGAGCCTAGTCTTGTTTTCTAACGTAAGGGATAACAGGGTGAAAACCACCCTTAAGTGGTTTTTTGACTCTCAAGGGTTGTTATCGTATTTTCTTCAAAATCTGAAGGTGCGGAAGAAATCTGCGTTGAAGAGAGCTTTCGATTGAGCCTAGTCTTGTTTTCTAACGTAAGGGATAAGAGGGTGAAAACCACCCTTAAGTGGTTTTTTAACTCTCAAGGGTTGTTATCGTATTTTCTCCACGATCTGAACGTGCGGAAAAAGTCTGCGTTGAAGAGAGCTTTCGATTGAGCCTAGCCTTGTTTTCTTAAGTAGGGGATAACAGGGTGAAAACCACCCTTAAGTGGTTTTTTGACTCTCAAGGGTTGTTATCGTATTTTCTTCAAAATCTGAAGGTGCGGAAAAAATCTGCGTTGAAGAGAGCTTTCGATTGAGCCTAGTCTTGTTTTCTAACGTAGGGGATAACAGGGTGAAAACCACCCTTGAGTGGTTTTTTGACTCTGAAGGGTTGTTATCGTATTTTCTTCAAAATCTGAAAGAACGGAAAAATTCTGCGTTGAAGAGAGCTTTCGATTGAGCCTAGTCTTGTTTTCTTAAGTAGGGGATAACAGGGTGAAAACCACCCTTAAGTGGTTTTTTGACTCTCAAGGGTTGTTATCGTATTTTCTTCAAAATCTTAAGGTGCGGAAAAAATCTGCGTTGAAGAGAGCTTTCGATTGAGCCTAGCCTTGTTTTCTTACGTAGGGGATAACAGGGTGAAAACCACCCTTATGGGGTTTTTTGACTCTCAAGGGTGGTTATCGTATTTTCTTCAAAATCTGAAGGTGGCTTGTTTCTTTGAGTGAGGGCTTAGATATTGTTTGCAATTTCCCTTCGAGAGGTTTTTCAACGGAAACATAGTTCACTTCCATATCTGGTATTGTTGGGTACCTACATGTTAAACCGCATTGTCCTATAGTCCTATTCATTTGCTCTTACACTTGCTTATTTGGATATCAAATACTTTTTTAGGTATTAAATTTAATATATTCGGTGAATTAAATAATTAATGCGTGAAATTTTTCAAACAATCATTTCATATATTTCCTTCAATTCATTCGACATAAGTCACGAATGCCGTTGAGTGTTTTGTCCTTAATTTCTCGGCCATCTTTTAATTCTTGTGCTGTTAATAAGCATTTCGTATTAATTAGCGGTAACAATTCCTGCAATGAAAAATGTCATTTGTCGATGTAGATACATCACAGCAACAAAATAAACATTTCAACTTCATGTCATCCGAGTGCTCTAAGAGAGTTTTTCTCAAGGTTTTCCTAAAAGTATTGATATCATACAACTTTGTCATATCCAGTCCGAGGGATAAACATTTGAAAAAATATATTACATAAACACCACAGTTGAAATTATCGGATTGCTGTATATGTTTCGGGATAATAATTTCGAAATCACTTATATTAATGGATTTTAAAAGAAAATATTACTCCAAATTCCTCAAATAAGATCTCAACGATGAATGCTCGTTCCCCATTGGATCGATAAAATTTATTTGTTTTGACCCCAAAGATACGGAAAATAGCACGTAATGATTATTCCTATGTACAGGAAGAATCAAGCGATCTTGATTGAAATGCAGATTAATATTGAAGTTGTAAGGAAACACACTGATAGATGCAATAATGGAGGATTTTTCAACGGACACAATTTGATATTTATTTTCAGATAGTTTATTAAAAATATGAAGGCAATGGTCAATGACGAAACTGCTCAATTGGTTAGGAAATTTTAGCGTATCGAAATCGCTTATCAATAATTCTTTAATAGAGAAATGAATATCGTTGCTTCTACAGACAATATATTCTCTTCGACTCATCAAGGGTCTGTAATAATTCGAATTCCTCACAAGACCGTTTTCAAGCAATTCCAGCTCCATAACTGATCTCCAGAACTTGCCACTGAATGAACTTGAACATTCATTTGGTGAAACGTTGTGTGGAAGAAGATAAAAAAAAGAAATATTTGAGAGGATTTAACATTTTCTCTCTGAAAAATTTTCTATCTCTGTTGATTCTTAGTAATTTAATCCTTCGAAAGTAAAAATAATAAAATCACACCAAATACGGTTTGTTATTTCCAAGAGACCTTGCACCTGAAAATAATATTCATGTGTGCATTTCATTTTTCCATCCGCCGTTAGGAATTTGAACAGATAAGTCTCAGCGTTCATATGTCGAGCAGTATATGGACATTTAATTTCGATGATACCGTCATCACTTATCAAACCATCAGGTGAGCCAGCCAAGAACTGAATCTTCGGATGTATCAGGAAAAAAATATCGGGTGCTAAGTCACTTATTAGGTCTCAGTTACCGTTCTTTATTGATAACTGCCAAGCTTTCGGCCACTTTCATGGCTATCTTCAGGGCACTACAAATCAGAGGAATGTACATAATGTCAACAAAATAAAACAATAAAAACTTACACTCAAATTGAACAAAACCTCTTTACGACATTCGGAAAAACAGCCGAGGAAAATACAAAAATTCATCAAATCTTTCAACCAGTCAATCAAGAATTCAGAGCAACAAAATGAAATCAACCGTGCAATATAATCTAATAAGTAATCTGACACAATAAGATATAAAACTTCTTAACCTCGAAGAAAGATAGAACACAGAATATCCCCGAAACATGAAAACGCAAATAAGCACAAAACTATCAATCAAAAATGTTGACAACAAATAAAGAAATCCAGACAAATCTAAACCGATCGAAACGTAAACATCGTCAGTTCACCGTTGTATACCAGGGTCGTACGTTTGTTGATTAGTCCCCATTATTAAATCAACGATATGACAATAGATGGGATTAATTTCCTGTGATTCTGTGGAAAGATTCAAAGGATGGGTTAAATATCTAATTTCAAGAGATTCCAGGAACATGCGTTTATATCTATTGCTACTGCTCCTCAAAATCTCCACGTCAGAAAAATTCATCAGATGGCCAGTCTCAACCGTATGAGTAGACAAACCAGTCGATGGCTTAAGATTTCGACAGTCCCTCTGATGTTCCTTCAATCTGGTTTTTAAATTTCTACCAGTCTGACCAACATATGACCCATCACACACACCACAGTTAATTTTATAAACTATATTATTTCTGTTAAGTTTACTAGTTTTGTCCTTACTTTTTGGAAAATAATAAAGATCCCAAAGAGTGTGGTATCCTCTTCACTATCCTAACCTCATTACCCCCAGATGACGAGGCTTTAGTGACAAGAGAACAGACTCTATTTGGTTAAGTCTCGGATATATGGGAGTGTGAAAGTTCTAACATTATTATCAGGATCAAGTGTGGGAACCTCTTCAGTCATATTTCTAGGTTCACGTCTAACCTCCAATCTACTAGGGTGTTAAATAATAATTTATTAATAAGTCTAGGAGGATACGAGTTGTCTAACAACAAAGCCTTCAACTTGACAAGATTAGGGTGTATTAAATCAGGATTGACAATTCTCTCAATACGATCTCTCAGTCCTAACACTAGGTTTATTTTGAATTTATATTCATGATTGGATCTATAGTTTAAATATCGACCTGAAGAGACACTCTTACGATAAATATCAGTCGAAATAACATTATTATTGTCATACTTTAAACGGACATCAAGATAAGACAATGAGGAGTCCTGCTCAACCTCACAAGTGAACTGTATATGTTCTGAATAATTATTAAAAACTGTGACCAGTTCATCAATTGTGTCTTCAGGCACTATGCAAAAAAGATCATCTACAAATTTCTTTAAAATAGGTACTCTAAAACTCAAAAGCAACAAGGACTCCTCTATGAGATCATCAACAACAATCTGTGCAAAAATTGGAGAGGCATCACCACCCATAGGTGCACCCACCAACTGTTTGTAAAATCTCCCCTGAAACTGGCAATAGGTAGTATCAAAAATAAGTTTAACACAGTCAATGAAATCATCTTTACTCAATTCACAGTGCTGAGATATAGTGTCCCAACGTTTAACCACACTTCTAATCACCAATTGAGATGTCACATTAGTAAACAAAGAAGTCACATCAAGGCTAGCCATGATATGCCCATCTGGAATGTGGGACCCTCTAACTTCAGAGACAAATTCAAATGAATCCTTGATGAAAAAAGGATTGTTCCGGTTATATGAAGCCGTCAATATACCCCCAATGAACTTCGACAAAGAAGAGTTTGGGGCATCAATACATGAAATAATAGGTCTGACAGACAATGACGGTTTATGAACCTTAGGTAATGCATGAAATTTAGGTGCAACTGAATTATAAGTGGTCAATTTTTTCGCCATCGATTCACTAATACTATTTGATTTTTTCAGCTTACTAACAAATCTATTGATTTTCCCTTGAAAATATTCAGTTGGATCAGAATCCAACAACTTGTAATTTCTACCATCATTTAGTAACAAAAAAGAATGATCTATGTAATCTCGTTTAAACATAAGAACACTCACATTCCCCTTGTCAGATTTAGTCAAAATTATTATTTTATTATTTTCCAAAAGTAAGGACAAAACTAGTAAACTTAACAGAAATAATATAGTTTATAAAATTAACTGTGGTGTGTGTGATGGGTCATATGTTGGTCAGACTGGTAGAAATTTAAAAACCAGATTGAAGGAATATCAGAGGGACTGTCGAAATCTTAAGCCATCGACTGGTTTGTCTACTCATACGGTTGAGACTGGCCATCTGATGAATTTTTCTGACGTGGAGATTTTGAGGAGCAGTAGCAATAGATATAAACGCATGTTCCTGGAATCTCTTGAAATTAGATATTTAACCCATCCTTTGAATCTTTCCACAGAATCACAGGAAATTAATCCCATCTATTGTCATATCGTTGATTTAATAATGGGGACTAATCAACAAACGTACGACCCTGGTATACAACGGTGAACTGACGATGTTTACGTTTCGATCGGTTTAGATTTGTCTGGATTTCTTTATTTGTTGTCAACATTTTTGATTGATAGTTTTGTGCTTATTTGCGTTTTCATGTTTCGGGAATATTCTGTGTTCTATCTTTCTTCGAGGTTAAGAAGTTTTATATCTTATTGTGTCAGATTACTTATTAGATTATATTGCACGGTTGATTTCATTTTGTTGCTCTGAATTCTTGATTGACTGGTTGAAAGATTTGATGAATTTTTTGTATTTTCCTCGGCTGTTTTTCCGAATGTCGTAAAGAGGTTTTGTTCAATTTGAGTGTAAGTTTTTATTGTTTTATTTTGTTGACATTATGTACATTCCTCTGATTTGTAGTGCCCTGAAGATGGCCATGAAAGTGGCCGAAAGCTTGGCAGTTATCAATAAAGAACGGTAACTGAGACCTAATAAGTGACTTAGCACCCGATATTTTTTTCCTGAATCTGATTAAGTTAAGTCGAAAAATTTTTTGTTCTTCGGATGTATTACTAACCCATATATATAACTAAGCCATTCGACATAAGGTTCCGGTTTTATTTTCATACAGAACCCTCGCCACTTTTTCGTTAGCGATTCCATGCTCAATAGGTGCCGTTTTCAAGCAACTGGATTCCAAAATACCCTTACATATATTTCTATAGACAGACGGGGTACTTGGTTTATCATATGGACTGCATATCCTTCCGAAAAACGAAGCAGTCACTCTTGATCTTCTTTCTTCTCGCCATATTTTACATTCTCTCTGTAAAATGGTTTTTTTTTTTCAATTTCGTTCAGCTCTAAACAACTTTTCAACATTTTATTCAGGTACTGAGAATATGAATCATAGGCATCCGATGGGACATTATCTGATTGCATTGTTGTTTTTGATGTTATAGTCCTTGAGCACAGATCGCAAATAAAGTCTTTCGTAAAATCCATTTGGCTCTTCGGGTCAACACAGTGTTGATGGAACCAACGTTTACAATTTTCATCACTACACTGCACCCAAAGGGCTATCTCGATCAGCACACCTTGTCCACAATGTGCGCAGAGAGCTAAATCTTCGTCCTCGTCAGCATAAACTATTGTTATTTCTGTAGAATTTTCAGCTGAATTGAAAAGTTTTGAATGCCGCCCAATGAAATGGCAGTCATATTTCCTTCGTCTCTTACTCCAACTTTCTTGAGAAGATTTTTCTTCTGTTGGATCACGTTTCGTTAATCTATTTTTCCTTATTTCCAGCTTATTTTCCACCGTTAGCGCAGCGATGTCATCATACAATTTTCTTACAAATCTCGCACATTTCAAATTTTTCCGACCGTCTAACAAATTCATTTTGAGTTGTCCGAAATAATTCTCTACCAAAGCATTACTAAGCCTTGTGGAGCCTCGTAATAGAAATGAATTCCAAAGAGGACTTAGTGGAATATACTTCTTCAGAAACAAACTCCATAGTTCCTCATTGAATAATATATTTTAATTTTCGGGTATACAATTATCCAAAACAATATTTTCGACAATTGATGTGTACCGTGTGAAAAACGGACTGGATTTCATCAAACTTTTGGCTTCGTCTTCTGCATTTTCTTCTGAATTCAATTCTCAGATCGGCAAGTCTATTTTTTCCGCATAAACAGCGAATCTAGAACAAATATCTCCTTTAACCTTTTTGGATTCGTCGATTGTTGCACTGGAATTACGAGAGTTCAAAAGGACATAAATATTGATTACGAATAAATCAAATGTCTCCATTTCACAAATTTGAAGTGCTGCTGCTACAGCATACTTGTAATAATTTTTTTGTATTTGGTTTTTCGATAACTTATCTATATCTAAACACGCCATCTTTATAAAGTGAGCACAGCATAGATGTATTGTCACGGATGGTGCATCAGTGGATTTTTCCAGGAAATTATAAGAATGCTTCAAATATTCCTGTAATGTGCACCTATTCAAGGCTTTGCACATAGCGTGTAAATTGGCGAATGAGGAGTCGGACACAACTTTCGAAAATGCTGGCCAATTATTTGATTTTTCGCAGGAGTACCTAAAGTCACTCAATAATTTGAATATCGAATTCTAATCGTGAACCG